>JAULCD010234589.1:0-10407 GCA_032361085.1 Calliostoma canaliculatum
CTAGGGTGACACCACAAGCTTTTCAACCTGTGTCTCAGTGTGGGGCAGGGCAAATACCCTAGATACTCTCAGGAATCAAGCAAGCCGAGTGGGTCGCCCATCCGGTAACAATTTCGACCCGACGTTGCTGAACTTTGCCTGATTGTGATCAATCGTGCTATGCGCTAGACCACGCGCCACCACATAACTGTATCAGCAGACTACCATCCCGTATCAGCAATGAAGTACGTTACTGTATCACTTGCAAGGGGTTTATCTGTATCACTATTTCAGTGTATCCTCGTATTAATATTAGAGCGTATTATTGTATCACCAACAAATCGTATTACTGTATCGCTAACAGAGTTTATAACTGTATTGTCGTCAGAGCGTATTAGTGTATTACAACAGAGCGTATTACTATATCACCAACAAACAGAGTGTAATACTATATTACTAAGAAAGCTTATTACTGTAATTCCATCAGAACGTACTATTGTATCACTAACAGAGTTTATCTCTGTATTACCGTCAGAGCGTATTAGTGTATTACCAACAGAGCGTATTACTATTTCACCAAAAGAGTGTATTACTATATTATCAACATTAGCGGTATATACTTGGTGTATCAGTAAAAATAGTGAAACATTGCTGGTTAGATTTTCTTTTTTCATATTGCTGGATAACTGTAGACAACTTTATAACTTATACTAAGATGGAAGTCCTCGTTGTCACTCCCATCAGCAAGCATGAGATCACATACTTGTATTTAGTTTGTAAATAATGCTATAAAATTTAATTAAAATATTAATGTGTCTTGTAAATGAATGGTGGGAAACATTAAAAACTAAAACGACAAGAATATTGATCGCGTGACGCAATTCTGTTGTTTATAAATATGGTTGATGTTATGCAGTACCTTTTGTGGAATATCAGGCGCATCTACGCACTAAAAAGGTTGATTCAAAAATGTTAAAATCGTCGTAATCCTTGCATATTTTTATTTTACAATTTTCCGTTGGAGAGTGCAAGGTTTACAAGGATTTTGACATTTGTAAACCCAAGTTTGGGTTTTGTTTTGAGGAAAAGAGCACAATGTGCAACACAAAGTCGTCACACAATAAATATTTCAAAGTTGGAAGTAACTGCAATGGAAACTAGGGCTGCGCGGTATTACCGGTATACCGGTAAACCGCAATACGAGCTGACACAGATATGTTTGTGATGTACTGGTATAATCAAGTTCATAATGTTTCGTTTTTTAAATATCATCATGTATTTTGGGTAGTTTTAGAACTTGAAAGTCATTAGTTCATTAACCCTTGTAGTGTCGAATTAATTTTAGTTGGACTTAAAACTTTGTGTTAAAAATATGAAAAATACTACACGACAAACAAAAGACATTTTTGTATGCGATATATTGCAATATGTATTGAAATACATAGAAGTATATCGCAATATATCGCAATACAACATGTGGGGCAATACACAGCTCTATTAGAAACATAATGTTATTTTATTTTTGTCTTCAGTTATCCGCAGGTATGGAGCACCGTGTCAACTATAGGACACATGGGACCACTGTAGATGATTTTTATACAACTTGAGCTGATGCTTTGTTACTCGGCACCTACTGCGCATGATGTGGAATTGGCTTCCGGTCGGAAGAAGTCCTTCCGGGAGAGGTCAACAGACCAGAAGTTCATATTCGAGGAGGATTCTGGCCGTGTTATCATCAGTCAGCCCGACGGGCGATCTCTGCAGCAGGCTGCACCAGATAAACCGAGGAATTACATTGGTCTAGCTGTCGTTGTGCTCATATGTTTCAACCCACCCTTCGGAATCATCGCCATTTTCTTCTCAGTGAAATCTAATAAGGATTTTCTCAACGGGAAATTTGCTTCCTCGAGGACCAAGGGAAAGGTTTCCTTCGTTTTCAGTGTTATTGGAATTGTGTCGACTTTGACAACTATATTTCTTGTTATCTTCTGGCCAGCTTTTATGGACACCAGATATGGCATGTGATGTCATAGTAAAAGGATGTAAGCACGACTTCAGTGAAAGGATCTCGTGTCAGTTTATTGGAGACCTTTGCTGTTTAACAAACATAATAGTTATAGGGTATCTTGATGACTCGTCTCAATACGTATCTTGTACAGGATGAGCACTTGCTATACACAGGTGACTGACGGACTCTTTGGTGCCAACAAAGGTGAGGATAATTTCATACTTTTATAACCTAATCACAGTGACAGTTTAAACAAGATTTTGGCAACTGTGTATGTCAATGTACAGACTTATTTTTACCATCACTAATCTATCAAATCTTTTTCTATTTTTGAAACAACAGGAAATAATTCATTGAGGGACATTTAAAAGCGAAAAGGCATAATGCAGGACTTTTATGGATGTCATCTTCTGTGTACACAACACATTACGGGGCATTTTTATTCTCCTTCTTCATTTGAGGAAATAGCAAGCATATACCCCAAAATATACGTACAGAAAAAGTTGACATCCATAGAAATCATGAATTAAACAGGAAACTTTCAGTGTTAATTTACACTGGACCAAGATTTTGTTTCTATTTTCGCTGTTTAAACTTTATAAACCAAACCCCTTTGTCTATTTGAGGGCTGGACTGAACTGTGTAGAACTGAACTATTTACTAATAAAGTGTATAGACATTATTTAGCGGATTTCCATTGGTCAGATGAAATTTCCAAATGGAAATATCATCAAACCAATAGAAATCCCCTGAATAATTTCTTTAACTTAAGGCAGTCGTTGTGATATAGATTGCTTCAAGATTCAAGACAAATACATTTCCCTTTGGAAATTATATTTTATTCAACCACGAAGCATCAATTTAGGTTTTATTGTTCGCAGTCAATATGACCTCACTTCTGGCTAATTGTTTAAGAGTAATTCAGACGTGATAAGAAATTTTTCAGGAATTGTTTATGCTACCTTCTTTTTACGTATGTTCACGACGTTTTGGGGCAAACGATTGCACCATCATCAGGTAACTGAACCTTCTACAGTCAGTCATCAAAAGTCAAAATTGTTCAAAACTGTGTACTTTAAAAAGAAAACAGTTTTTGGGGAAATTGCACATTTTATAATGGTTTTTGGCATTTGTTAAGCTTATCCTGACATATGATTTTTATGTATGCTTGGTTAGAGTTATCTTTAGCTGTCTTTGTTTCCAATTTTCAGCCATTTTTATAAAAAAAAATTGAGTGTGACGGGTGTTCCTGGTTGGATAGTTAAACCCTTTCGGGAACAGTATTTTACTGTGATCCGTGTATGTGTCTTGAATTTTTACATCGCTTATAGTCCAAACGTAACGACAAAGAATGACTAATAATAGAAGAGCAAAACCGTAGGGCCCTTTGAGTAAGAAAATAAAACTTTTAATTTACGCAAGCTTTATTTTAACAATACCCTTGCATCCAGTAAAACCTGTATCAGCAGATATATGAAATTGATTTTTATTTTAACCCTTAGAGTTGCAAACTAATTTTATAGGAATTAAAACTGTTACCACCTAGTGCTGTTGTAATCCTATCCTGTGATCAATTGTTTAAAAGAGCTCCTATAGAAGCTCTTTTAAACAAATGATCCCAGGATAGGTTTTTAACAGTCTATTTATACTGAAATTTGCACATAAAATTTTAAAATGTTGAGCTTGGAAGTGAAAGGGTTAACGTCTGAGGTTTCTTTTATTCATGATATGCATTTTACATTTAAACATTAGGTTGGTTTGTTTAAACCTTTAAAACATAAATAATCCACAAGAAGTAATAAATCATGAATTTATGTATTTAAGGTTAGATACAATCAAAATATGAATGCTAAATGTTGCATACTAAATGCTCATCGTTTGGGCACAAAGCAGTACATTCTGTATAAAGATTCTGTCTATTTTTCATAAACTGTGAAATATTTTATGCAAAAAGAAAAACTAAAAAATACGAACATTCCTTTATCTTGTGTCAAGTAATTGTAAGTAATTGTTCTTGTGGCTGTGTTTCATTTTTAGACAAAGCATTGTCAATCATATTTTTGTTTCTCACTCGTCTAATTAATTCGTTGTAAACTGTGTGCAATGTCCAAAAGCGATTTTCCTTTATGGGAAATGCACAGTTTACAACTATTTGTCAAATATATTCTTTGAAGGACATTTAGAAGTGGCCAGGTATATTTCAGGCTTTATTATGTCAACAGATGACTTGATGAGTGAGTTATGGTTTAACGCCGTTTTCAACAATTTTGCATTTATATCGCGATGGCAGGGTTTACAGCAAGAGAAAAGCCTGCATCGCCAATGTGGTTATGTGATGTAGTGAAACCTGCGAGGTTCGGCTGGTACCTACGAAACGATAGTGTTATTGTGTTACAGCACTGCAATCTGTCCTCAATGTGTTGAAATGTTTCCAAAACAGAGAATGGCGCCGAGCCCGTCTGAGCCGGTTTCGAACTCCGGACCTCTTGGTCCAAAGTTCGGAATGCTTACCACTGCGCTATATCCTATGACCTGATGAAGGAGTAAACATATGCCCTGAAACGTCGTAAAAATACGTCATAAACTATGATTTGTCGAATGTTGCAAACTGTGTTCTTGTCAACAAAAACCTGCTTCACTTTATAAACTGAACAGTTTACAGCTATTTTGACAATGTAAACTAAACTTACTACCCAGAACAACCAAATATATGACAATGACTATTAAGGATGTCAACTTCTTTTTTATTGTGTGCACAACGTTTCTGAGCTTTTTCTTGTTCATTAAAAAAAGACGAAGTTGACATTCATAATATCCATGTCTTATATTTGAATACCAACTTCTAAATACCTCTGAAGAATATCATATTTTTAGAATCAGAAACATTTACCACAAACTGTCTTGTGGCTAATTTTACAGTGAAGACTAACAACTATCCTATTTATTAATGTTAACGTTTAAATACAAGAACGCTCGAACCTAGTTTAAAACTGTTTTTAGTCCGAACATGAATTCAATATCAGGACATTATCTGGACTCATGTCACGTTATCGAGCTGAATGAAACACAATTTCAGTCTGGTATTTATGAAAAGAAGTTAATGTCAAAAAGACCGAAGGACATTTCTATTTTTGAAGGTAAATATTTGTCTGACATCCGCAATACTGTGTACTTATTGCGATCATTCAACATGCCACCGTGACACAGTTGACATTTAATTACAGTTGCACATTGAATAGACGAATGTGTTTTGTACCGTTGCTTCATTGAATCGCTTGTTTTACACAAAAATAACACCAGGTCCCCGTTTCACAAAGACACCGTAAGGCTAAGGCGTCTTAACTTTCATCTTAGCGTTCTCGTTACGAGAGTGCTAAGATGAAAGTTAAGACATCTTAGATTTATGATACTTTTGGGGAACAATACCTTGCTCATTCCTCAACTCCCTTTTTAGTGTTTGGTTCAAGGACGTGTTCATACGTGAAGAACATAATTTGATTGAAATCGACCTTAGCTTACGATAGCTTTGTGGAACGGGCCTCAAGACTATGAAGTTGATTCACATCTGCCTCTGAACATGAAGCTGTAGTTTCTTACACTTGACCAATGGTATGGTTTATCATTAGGCCAAATAAAAATTTGTGGTTCTGATTACCCGTCCTTGCCTACAACATTTTTATTATTATTATAATGGCAAGAAAAATTGTTTACGTCATCTACATATTTTATCTTACTACATCTGATACAGGTTGTTAAAAACCTATCCTGTTATATCGTTTAAAAGAGCTCCCTAAGGAGCTCTTTTAAACAAATTATCATAGGATATGTTTTCAACAGCACAAGATGATTACAGTTTTAAGACTGGCTTAAAACCAATCAGTCGTTAAGAGTTAAAAATTTATATCAGGAAAACTTATTTTAATAAAAGAATTCCCGACCGACCTACCCTAAATTTCAGAGACATGTAATCGGAACCACAACATATGTTTTGTTTGGTCTTATTCAATTCGTTATTAACTATGGACTTTCTAAAGAAAACTCGTTATAGACCGTGACGTTTACTGTACAGGAAACAACTTGGTTATCTCTGGAAAGTGCATAGTTTACAACTCGTTGTAACGTTGGACTTTCCCAAGAAAAACCGATTTTGGCTTGTGTATTTCAAACTCATTAGACCAGTGAAAGTTGTAACCTAGACAGATTACACACATACCAAGGAGAGTAATTTATGAATTTGGTGTTTATAAATTGAACTTTTGTCATTAATTACAATTAGTATCGCCCTGTATAGTATGACATATGTGAACAGTCCTTATGCTGTCGGTTGCAGGAATAGTCTGAAATTTATTTAATATCCTCACCAGGTATGGCAACACCAATTTGGAGCTAAATCAGTGACTTTTCTAGACTTATTACTTTTAAACCAAACTGAACGTTTCCATGGTAACACGTTAAAATTAGACTTAACAATCAGTGTAATAATGGCGGAAAGTCTCGGGGAAAAAAAAGAGTTTTTTTCCGCAACATATGTCCCTAAGGTAGAACTTATTTCCGAAGCATTAGTTGCATCAATTTTGTATTTTATATAATCATGACTTCAACACACAACCCCACCCCACCCCACCCCACCCACCCCCTCGCCTTACGTTTCATAAATGTATATTTATACATGTAAATGTGTTCATTTTAATATAAAGTCATTCTACTAATATAAAAAATAAGTTTTAAAACATGAACTAAAATACACTTTAAATAATATATGTGCATGCAGTATAGCATGTTGTGGTTACATGCATGCAGTTTGACATGAAGTCGTTACATGTATGCTTATGTCATCTTGTCTTTACAAACATGCATTATGTCATGTGATCGTAATATGCATGCCTTATGTCATGCAGTCGTTATCTGCAAGTAGTATGGCATGCAGTCGTCATATGCATGCGTTATGCTATCTAGTCTTTAGTATGTGTTGTATTCGTTGGATGCATGTAGTATGTCATATGGTCGTTACAAGCATGCAATATATCATGTACTCGTTATAAGCATGTAGTATGTCATGTAGTCGTTATAAACATGTAGTATGTCAGATAGTCGTTAAAAGATTGCAGTATGTCATCTTTTTATAAGCATGCAGTACGTCATTAGGTCGTTATAAGCATGGGGTATACCATCTAGTCGTTATAAGCATGCAGTATGTCATCTAGTCGTTATAAATATGCAGTATGTCATCTAGTCGTTATAAACATGCAGTATGTCATCTAGTCGTTATAAACATGCAGTATGTCATCTAGTCATTATAAGCATGCAGTATGTCATCTAGTCGTTATAAGCATGCAGTATGTCCTCTAGTCGTTATAAACATGCAGTATGTCATCTAGTCGTTATAAACATCCAATATGTCATCTAGTCGTTATAAACATGCAGTATGTCATGTAGGTGTGAAATTGGTCTTCAATAACTATGCAAGGAAACGTAGGATGTCAACCCATGAGAATGGTCTAAATCTGTTGTCTGCCGAGACGAGATCCGTGTACATAAATGCACTGCAGACATGAAAGCGGCGTGTATGGATCTCTGACAGTCGCTAATGACGTTAAGCGTTCGTGAAAGGATAACCATGCCTGCTCTATTGATAGCACTCGCCATGCAAATAACGTTTATAAAAATAATCAGTCAGTAATTGTGAAATTCTATGAAAGGTCAAAGTAGACGATTGTATAACGTATTATGTTATGTTATATTATGATGCTCAACATCTGTCTGTTTTAATGTCGAAATTCTAATATAATAGGCTGTTGAAAATCTATTCTGTGATAACTTGTTTAAAAGAGCTCCCGTAGGATCTCTTTTAAACAAATTATCATAGGATAAATTTTTAACAGTATATGGTTGTCACCGTTTTAAGTCATTTTTAATTAATTCGGCGCTTTAAGGGTAATTAAACATAGGCAGATATAGGAGTTTTGTTATGGGTTGTGCATCCCATGACTATGGTCTAAAACGAAAACGACTGTCCATTTTGCAAGAATTGTTGGAGGAGGAGGGGGGGGGACGTGTGTGTAATGTATTGTCGTATACGGTGATGTACAATGTACTGTTTATTTCTATACAGCCATAACGGGTAAAATTTATAAGAATAGATTATTGTTTATGACTTTACGGACTGTTTTGTGTGTCAACTTGTCTATTTGCTTAAAGTTAGTCCGATTTCATTGACAGCTGTTTTCAATTACTTGCATAAACATGATAGTGCAGTTTGAATCCCGCTCAGGGTACTCGGTGTCATTTGTAAACTGTTTACATGCGTTTAAGACATTTAACAGTTTAATGTTATCACACACATACATTTTTAATTCCATCGTACCAACCAAAGCTCGCAGGTTTCACTGTGTCACATAACCATGTAGGTAATGCAGACTTTCCCAAACCGCCGCGAAATAACTACAGAATTGGTGTTAAGCCCCAACTCACTCACGTGTGTGTCATTCCTAGGTCAGTTTACAACATACGAGGGTTGGTTTAAAGCAAAACTGTGAAAGATCCGTACCAAGTCAATGGTTTTCATTTATTTTCTACATAGTCCCCTTCTAGGTTTACACATTTTTCCAGCGATGCTGCAAGGCCTAGATGCCGGTCAATACGAAATTTTCTTCAACCACTCTAAAATAACATTCACAGCGGAAATGACAATATCATTACTAGGAAAATGGCGACCGGCTAGTTTCTTTTCATTTTGGGAAACATGTTGAAGTCTTGCTGGAACAGGGCTCCTTTAGTGAGCATTTCTTGTTGCTTAGCTTTGATAGCTTTACGTAACTCTCTCATTAGGTCAGCTTAATATATTCCTTTGAAGGTCTCGCCTTCCTCAGGATAGGAGGGGAGCTGGTGATTCCAGATGCGTCCATTGTTTCAGTGATGTATACAGGTCGAATCCGTGGTTATTAATCGGGCCAACAATCATGTGGATCTGCTTCAAAACAGCATAAATTGTCACAGGACATCATTTTGCAGAACTTTTTGTCATTCCCATCTCATATGAAGGATGTCCATAACACTGGCTTTATGTCGAGTGGTCAATCGTCGTTCATGATCAGCCATCACTATGTCTTGCACGGGGAATGTTTTCCAGAATGGTTGCTGTTGAAGGCCATCCTGGACGCGGGTCATTGCCAATTCTCTTTTATGTCACGCTTGAGTTGCGCAGATGAGGCATTAATCCCGAAAATGGAGACCATGTCAACATGTATCTGTGCTGAAGTTAGCCCTTTCAGTTACAATTACTTGGTGATTGTCCTGTAGCAGGTTTTGTCCAATTCTAGTGATTTCAATAGGTAGGTTCACAAGATGGTCTGGAATAAAGACAATAATGACACTACAGCTGCAGTTCTTATGTCTATGATTTGTTAAATGATTGTACTTCCTGATGTAAAAGTTTGTTTCAATCCGATTGAGATATCCCACTTTGGTTTAGAACTTTTTACCAGACCTCGAACGACAACATGAACTATTATATATTGCAACTTCTCGTAAGAAGTTTCACATGACGAAGGAGCAATGTATATGACTAGGCCAGAAACGTTGGGTTTTACAAATAAAGCAGTTGCGATCCATAATATTTACTACACCAACTTCTAAATGCCTTTATATATTCTTGTTGTTAGATCAGTTTTTAAAGCCATTTACAAAACAGTTGAGACACTTCTGGAACAATAGGTTCAGTTTACAAATGCCAAAATCGCTGTCAATTGTACACATTCAAACAAAAAACTTGTTTGTCGTTGGAAATAGCAGAGCTTACGACACGTTTGGCTTTAATAAAACAATGGTTATCCCAGTGTGTCTATAATGGCTGACATTACTCTGGATTAGATTATGTAAATTGACAACGAAGCAAACAAACGGATGATTTGAATATTCTTGACACATAAAACAAAAACATTATGTCTCATGCCAGTAGTCACAAAACAACTTTGAATTATAATCTTGACACAAGGCAATGTTTTACATACGTCCTTGTAACTGTTTAGTTTGGTAAAAAGAGGGTCAAGCTCAACATTTCTCGTATCGGAGCTCGTTTAAACAAAATATTACAGGATAGTGTTTCAACAGCACCAGGTAATTACCGTTTTAATTCCTAGGACCGGTTTCACAAAGACATCATAACTTTACGACGTCGTTAACAATGTCACTAAGTTAATAATATGCATATGCCACAAATCGTTGTAAACTGTGAACTTTCAAAAGAAAAAAAAACAAGTGTTTGTAGGCCAAATTCATTGGCTCAGTGATTATGTTTAAGACGTCCTAAAAATACGACGTGTTTGTGAAACGCTACCGTACATGTAGCAACGTTATGGTTCTAACCCTTACCGTGCGATTCACGGAAATATCCGGGTCAGGCTAGTAGCCTGACCCGGATA
>JAULCD010234700.1:0-10407 GCA_032361085.1 Calliostoma canaliculatum
TGACAACCTATCCTGTGATAATTTGTTTAAAAGAGCTCCTGTAGGAGCTCTTTTAAACAAATTGCCACATGATAGTTTTTCAACAGCCTGTTTTAGTTAGAATTTGGAAACTAAAAAGAGCAAATGTTGTGCCCAGCACTTCAAGGGTTACGGTAGAGATGTATCGGCTAATGGCTGCAACATTGCCAAAGCTGCAGTACATAAAAGCTCTCATTAAGGTGGAGATAATAAAGCGATGATCAGACCATTGTCTTGATGAACAAACAGCGTGAAACAATACTTTGATGAGGCTGGTTTTGCGTTTGTGGTGCAGATGGTGAGCTATTACTTGTCGAGGACAAGTGTTGAACTACAGTCAACCCTCGTTAACGCGGACGCCAGTAATCCGGTTACCGCACCGTTCCGTAACCAATCTCTGTCAGTCAATGTAAATTCGTTTCAGCAAAACGTCCATTTCATTATTCGGACGTTTTTAACGAAAAACGACACCGTCCGCATTAACGAGGGTTGACTGTATTTGATATTAGGAGACACGAGTGAGATTGTATTTTTCCTTCTTTGATATAAATCAATCAATTTTTAAATATTTTACTGATATTTTTCTATGTTGCCATAACCAGAACAATGCTGTTGCATGACTATTTTTACGTCATAATGATAGACAGTGGGTATGATGTTATGCCCGAAAATCGCGTCAATGAAATTTCATCATTTGTGACGATATCTCGTAGGAGGCACAGTTTGATCTTATATATATCCTCTGGGAGCCACTTTTGTATGATACATATAATTTACAGTGATCACTTCACAATTGAAGCGCTAGGTATAACAATTGTCTGTGTCGCATCCATGTGCAAACATAAAACCTGTTTTAATGTGTTATACCACAAGCGATATATCTTGTGGGAACCAGTTTAGGATGATAAAACAAACTCAAAGGTCAGGTGCAGTCTAAAATGCTTGATCAGAATTTGGCTAAACACCTGTGTCTTCAATTGGGTTCCTGGTGACAAAAAAAACCCAAAAGTTTTCGGTGGAAGCAAGTGTTGTGTTTACACCAAATATCTGTCTCATCCCTGAGTTTTCTATTGACAAAACACGCATTACTGTAGTAGCAAATGTTGTGTCTACTCCTGCTCGACATCTTCTCTAGAATACCCACTCTGATGTTTACAGCTTCCCCTCACATGTGTTTGAACTGCAGTCTGTGTTTGACAGGACCCACGTGTCTGGAATCAACCAGACTCGCCTAAACCTCAAGAAGTTGATTTGTGTAGGAGCATTTATCATGCCACTAAATAAGAACAAAGTGATCGATGTTTGTGAGTTGTTTATGTTGATAGATTTCATATGTTCGTGTTATTTTGTCCAATAATTTTAAGTCCAGAGATGAATAAACGTACGTTCAAGATGTTCCCCCAAATCATGAAGGTTTTGTTTTTTTCTTATGTCTGCTCCTTAACATTTAAAGTGCTTAACCCAACGCTTGTCAATTTTAATTTCCCAACTCCATCCTAAATAGTCTGTTGAAAACTTTTCTTGTAATAATATGTGTAAAAGAGCTCTAATAGGAGCTCTTTTACACACATTATCACAGGAAAGGTTTCAACAGCACAAGGGTAACAGTATGCTGAGTTATGCTCGCACTAGCGCAGCGCTGTACGGGTTAATATATATTGCGCGACATGACTAAACAAAAACGAATGTTAAGCAGAACCTCGTTATCAACACGGAATGCACCAATATCTCCAGTTACTTGTCAACATAAACCGGAAGCACGAGCTTCTCGTGCATCTCTGTCTGCGCAACCTGCTTGGTGATCAAGGAATCTGGCGTGATACTGAATCCGACACGTTTTTGTGCACACCTTGCACTTTGGATGCATAGAAGTTGACAAGTCTGGGAGAACTTCTGCGAAAAATCCTCGTTATGTTAATTTGCGTATCATCATGGAACTTGATCGCAAGGCGAGGGACAGAAATGCCGTGTCAGCATATTCCTACGTAGTGATAAAAAAGCATAACATGACCTATTGTTGGCCTTGTTTGCGTCGTTATATCTTGTTGCCATCATCTGCATTACCTTTTTAAAAGCGAGGTTAAATATTTCTCCATTTCGTTTTATTCAAAATGTTCAGCTATGTTTGAAAATTAAAATGTTTTAACATTTCTATAGTGTTTGTTTTTATTTAAAACTAGTTTGACACTTTATGTCTCATTTTACATTAATTGTTTTATTTATATTTGTAAATTGATATAAATATATTTGGCAAAATCTTTCGCGACATCTATTTGAGCGTTTCTGAGTTAAGGTCGAGGATAAAGGATTGAAAATAAATATACATGTACAGTTTCCTTCAGTTAATTTCAGTTAAAACATAACACCAATGTAAAGTTACCCCTATAGTTGTTTGGTGTAAATTAATTTGATGAGTAAATGAGATCTTAAAGACAATATATATTTACATTAGCGTGAGGGAGATCAATACATTTAGTGAACATATATGTACACAGCTACCTGTGTAAAATAAGATGACTCGGAGAAGACAAATACTCATTACAACTTGACTTGAAAGTCAACATAAACTATTGATTTATTGATTGGGTTTGTTTGTCTCTAAATACAGAAGAGTTCTACTTCCTGTATGTCTGTTTGATGTAAGTCTTCTTACAAAGAGTCTGTAATTTTATACTAGACGTAAATACACTGGATAAAATGGATAGATATTAGTCAGCGAATTTTCTTTGGATTGATGAGATTTCCATTGGAAGTCTCATCAAACCAATGAAAATCCGCTGAATAATTGATATACATATTTTCCACTTTAAAGTACATAAGAACTATGTGACTGACAATTTGTTCTACACCGCGACAGAATTACAGTCGCATATATAGACATTTTTGTCTCAAATACGTTAAAAACTGTTTTTTCATAACATAATATGCAGTCTTTTGGGATTATACAAAAAAAAGCAGAGTTACCGAGGGAAATTTCCTGACAAACTTGTTCACTTTATAATGAAGAAACGACAGGAGAAAGGAATAAGTTTTGTGAAAGTGACACTTGAAGCCCCGGATGTCAGCAGCAATACGTTCTTTGTTTTCCCATGCGACGTTTTCCTGCCAGCTACAATTTTATATACTGCCGTTATCTTCCTGTCTATTGTGACAGTCCTCAGTTAAGACTTAACATGTTTAGTACCATTTATAATAATAAGAGTATCTATTAAGCGCCTTGTCCACATCACTAAGGGACATGCTCTAAGCGCATACATTTATAATGTAAATATTTGAAAGAGTAAGACTGACATTTAGGATGGTTTCGGCCAGTCATCACAGGTCAAATCTTCGGTGTTGTTATGAGCTGGAAAGTGTCTGAATATATAATTAGCACTACCTATTACCCCTTAAAGTGCTCAACTGGAAATAGTTGGACTTCAAATTTCGATCAAATTTTGCTGTTGAAAATTTATCATATGATACTTGTTTTTGACATTTTAGAGATGTAAAGCTATCATAGGATAATAGAAACATCATGAATTTAGGTTAATGATTATGAATGCAGAAAAAGGTTCCTTTTTTTACTTTTACTTTTAGCCAAAATAAGTTTTCCATTTTAACCGCCTTTACATTAGTATGTTTAATAGTTACATCTTTAACTTCTGCAATATCTGACTTCAATGACAGTAGCATAATGGTTAGGCCACTTGAGAACAGTGCACTAAATTGAGCTGTTATTTTAGCTTTAAAATGTACAGCCTCATTCTAAGTTTTATTAACATGAACAGGGTAGGACATGTAAGCTCCCCCTGCAGCCCATCAGAAATCTCCATATTAAAAACATGGTTCATCCCTATAAGATACAAAGAAACACATAGTCATCTATATAACGTCGTAAATTATGTCCCTAGGTTAATGAGTTTGGTTTACAAATGCCAAAACTTTTTTGTGAACTGTGCATTTTCTAAAGAAAAACTTGTCCTATATTTTTGACGAATACTACACTGTAATAAAAATATTTTACTGTCTTAATGGCACGGAAACAATAATAGCTAACAGAAATAGACATACAACATAATCGGTTTATTTAAATGAATAAATATCGTGTTTCTGGTTCCAGTAGGATAACAGGGACTGGTTCCCCAAAGCGACCTTAAGCTCAGTTGATCTAAGTGCTAAAATATAGCATTGGCTTACGACTGTCGTAGCATAGAGATCGATTTGGAACCGGTGCCATTCGGCACCGGTTTCAAATCGATCTATGCGCTACGACTGTCGTAAGCTTATAATAAGAAACAACTCCATGGGACATTATTTCAAAAATCACTTACGATCAACTTAGCATAAAATAGCTTTGCGGAACGGTGTCCTCAAGCTTGCTGTGCCGAATATAATAACTAGCTGGATGTAGAATAGCGTGTGGGGTGATCTGCAGTTATGTGGAGTGTTTACGAGGCCATTGTGACCAGAGCTTCCTTTCCACGAGACTGGAATCATAAAGAAGACGACCTCACTTAAAGTGATCAGTTGGAGTCCTGAAAGGTACACGAGACGATTTTATTTTACTGTTCCGTAACTCATTCCACGAAGCTATCATTTGCTAAAATTCATCTTAGTCAATATTTCTTTACAACTGATGAACACGGCAATTTCATTGAACCAAACAGGCGAAGGGAGCTGAGGAAGGAGGAAGCAAAATCTTGTTCCGCAAACCTTTCTTACGTAGCTTTGTGAATTGGAGATGATCTCATTTCGAAGATTTCTAGCCAATAATTCTTATGGGCGATTTTAAAAAAAAACCAATTGTCTCCCCAAAAAAATAACATTAATTTAGTTTGAGTATTTTTTTTAACTTGAAATGCAAAACTGTTTTGTGATGTAGCCATATTTAAATGCAATCAAACATAAAACTGTATACAATAAGAGAGGCCTTAACAATGTTTTCAACAGTGTTTTAGTAATCTAGCAAAAATAAGAAAACTGGCAGTTTTGCTAAACAAAAGTAACACTCTACAATCGTTGACAGATAATGACAGGCCAACGTTGTTGTTGTAGTACAACAGTTTTCTACACTGGAAAACAATGTATAATAAATATTTAGCGGATTTCCATGCATTTACTGAGATTTCCTACTTTTTAATAATTATTTTTTTAAATCCTCTCGTTGATTAAAAATGAAATAATCTATGGTGATTTACAAAACACCCTGCAGGATCTCTTTTGAGCAATTACCACAGAAATTTGCAAAAATCTTTCATGTTAACATTTGGACAAATATTGTGCTTTAAGTGTTATTCAGATCATCTGACTTGGACATTAACTGTATTCGACTAACATTTCAAGTTAAATGATTCCACTGTTAATGGGACTTTTGTTCTTGTTACTGTATAAAATACAAACATGGCAATTACTGAATTTGTGGGATAAAACAGAGTTAACCTTTCGGCTACGGACACAGGGGAAATACCAATGTATGCGGTTGTATTTGCATTCTAGACATTTATGTCTAGTAGTCCTGTATCTATAATCTCATAGTGAAAATGTTCTGATGGGTAATGTTTAAACTATGAAATTGTCCGTAACCTTGTCACATTACTCAAATGAACACACGTGTATTCAATTATTGAAGGTCGAGATAAAAATGTGGGAACCCTTTCAGAATGACACATTACACCTTCACAGTTACCCACACGTAATAACGGAAAAAGTAGTGTAATGTGTATTTTGCAACAAGGTACATCTGCATACATACATTTAAAAAATAACCACCATCTTTCCCAAAAAAAGTCGCAGAATTTTGCTTCGAACAACGTATCTTTATTATATCCCCCGCCGACTTAAATAAAAGTGTGAAGCTGACTTGCACCTGGATAAGTAGGATGGATATGATGACGTGCCTCACACTTTAGAATTATCAGCATTTAGAGTCTTATGATTGTTAAGTCTCATGATCATTTAATCAAAGCATCACTTAACTAATTGATCAAATTGGGGAAATGACATCACCACAGATATGACGTTCTGAAAATGGGGTACGCTCTGTACATCTAGGAGGAATGTGAATTTTTATACTTTTTATTATTAATGGTTTGCTACCAGTTTCTCATTTCCTTTGAACGCTTGTTAGGTTTAAGGTTTGATATTTGGTGTTCTAATGGTTAATGTGCTGGGATACTCAGTGCTGGCCATTTGGTGAGTGAGAATACTGCAAAAACAGTTATATAAACGGCACGATGATAACTAAAATGAACCCACTGTACAAAAAAATAAGAAACATGTTGATTTTGCGAAATTTTAACAATAAATAAGATGTAAGTTTTATGTACCCCCCGACACCTTGCCAGTATTTCAAATTTTAATCTATGGATAAGTTTAGATCTGTTGTGAACTGTGAAGTGTTTGATCGGAGTCATCTCTGCTGTCATATCTATGAAAACCATGAGAGACCAGCATGATCTTTTACATAGTTGGACCAACGAGCTTCAGATTCCTGGGATCAATAGACACTGAGTGGGTGAGAATCAGGACTTATCATGACGCAGATGTTTAGTGTACAGCAGCTGAAGTGCTCTGAATCTACTTAGAGAAGACATTGTGTGGGCCTGCAGCGTCATTGGTCGATGAATTACTTAACACACTCACGGATTGTGCAAGTTACATGGAAATTACTTCTATTGCTACACTTCAGTTCAATATATAGCATTATGCATGAGAATTAAATATGACTAATACTTCAAAACAAAATTATTTTATACATATGTAATATTTGTAGTTAAAGCCAAAGTTGTAATTTAAGAAGACGCGTAATATTTATGTTTACATTACATAAATAACTCATAACATGTACATGTATAATGTATTTATATTAATAGATTACACAGTTTCATTCACACAAAGACAGTTAATAATACTTGATCGTGGGTTTTAATTCCGCTTGGCTTTAGTTTTCTCCGTTGAAATTGATAAAAATGCATACAACTTGAAGTTTAACCATTAAAATCATTAACACCAGCAGTGCCATTTATTTAATTGACCTTTTGTTTTCAACCTCATAGAACGTTAACAAGTATGCTTCAGGTTCATGAAAGAGGAACAACAAAAGAGGTACTCCTTAATTTAACCTTTTGAGAGCCAGGCTCAACATTTGTCAGTTTCGATGTACAAATGTCGGAATACAAAGGTTGTTAAAAACCTATCTTGTGACAATTTGTTTAAAATAGCTCTGATAGGATAAGTTTTCAACAACTCTAGGTAGTCACAGTTTCAGGTCCTACTAAACTCAGTTTGGCGCTCTGAGGGTTAATGCAGACAATCGAATCGCAGCATATTATTTCGGTTTACATTCGGTTTGTTTAACCATTATTATATAAAACCATTATTTTAGCATTTCGCCAAAATCACAAATATCCGTTATTTACACTATATATTTTATAAAATTAATGTGGATAATAATATCCTACCGCCGATTAAGTTATTGAGTGTATAACAAAATAACAAAACAATGACTGGTAGCCCAAAGACAAACATTTTGGTTTTTGGCATTTCGTGTTATCAAATATATTGTTACTTTATAATACTAAGTGGGAATGTTTGCTAAGGTGGTGTGGGGTTAAACAGCAAGTTTTTAGTGAATTAGCTTATTTTTAGAGTATATATATATTACTGTATCTACAGTAGAAACAATTTATTTATGCATTGCGTGTAAGGTTCGCATGATTCATTGTATTACACAATTTTGCTGTGGTTTTGCATTGGTAATTACCATACATCTAAAAGCGGACTTCATGTCATTTTGAAATTACACATATTTATCAAGATAAGTCATTTGCTTGTCAAACTCTTTGTAAAACCTATCTGAACTTGGGTCTGATGGTCTTTCCGGAAATATATCTATCAAACCAAATGCATAGGGAATCTCATCAAACCAATGGAAATCCGCTAAATACTTTCTATAAAAAAATTCTTGTGTTGTATAATTAATCAATACAACCCAAGTGTTGAGCTAACAAAAAATATTGTTCACTGCACCATCTGTGTTACATTAAACACATTTAGAAAATAGATTGTTATTTTTTACGTTTTAAATCTCACATATGGTTTTCACGCTTTGATGCATTGAGATTTCTTAACAAACTTTAACCTCCTGATGCTCGTTTTAGTTTTTTCTGAACAAGTTATGTACTTATTTTTATTCCAGACTACATTCACACTGGCTGCACCAAGACGAGCGTAGTTTCTCGCGTTCACCCACACAAGTACGTGGGTCCTGAATTAGCACTAATGTAGTCTACTGGTGGAGAGCTGGAGAAGTAGAGCTGGTTTTAAGAACATCATTTACATGCACCCACCAATCAATGTCAACATGCTGCTCATCATGCAGTACTAAGTTGGGTTTTTTGTTAAAAATTGTTCTTGTTTTTGCCAAGCTGATGTTAACTTGACTAAACTGCTGTTGCTCAACGAGAAAAACACATATTTAAATTAGGTGAGCCTGTTTGGATTTAACATTAGTATTTCAGCTTTTGCACGGTGATATACGTAAGTATACTGGACAAATGTGTAAACATTATTCAGTGGATATACATCGCTTTTGTGAGATTTCCTATAGAAATCTCATGAAACCAATGGAAATCCGCTAAATAATTTCTATACATTTTTGTTGATGGTGAAAGCCACACATTTGTATGATAGTTGCAAACAGAGCGCTACTGCAATACATTATCTCATTTACCAGCATCGCAGTTTTCCGATATGCAGAAGAACAACATGTTCTATGTTTTAAAGAATTTATGCTGTTTGGTTATCCTCAATTATAACCATTAGATAATTCGAGTCCATTGTAAATACTATCAAATTATTATGTTTCCGCTTTGACAAAAACCACATTAAAACCAAATAACGTTGGGTTAAGTATAGGAAAGCTTCATGTGTGTAAAACAAAATATGTCGGGAGTTTAATCAAACTGGTTTTACGGTCTAAAACGACTTCAGAATACAGCCAATAAATCAGATCTCTTGCAGAACGAGACACTAGACACACTATTCAGTGGAAACTGTCGTGCAACTGAGTTGTTTAGCATCAGGATACAGCCATCGAAACTTTGCGACGTCAACCATCTTCCTGAGCCGGTGGTTTAGATTGAATGCAAACAATCGTTGTAAATAGTACACTTTCTAAAAAAAAAAACTAGTGTTTTTTTTTTTTTAAACTGCACAGTTTACAACAGGTTTGGGGCTTGTAAACTTAAATCATTTGCCAGTGAAATGGTTTACGACATCGTAAATTTGAGATGGCTTTGTGAAAAAGGTTAATACATGATAGCCTTATGGAAGCTTGTGAATCGCGCCCTTTTATTTGTATGTCTATTTTGAAATCGGTTTTAAAATTATTGTGAGAAAACCTAAGTCGGTGTTCTCTTCGTTAAAAGGCAATATGGTTATACAGCACAGCAACGCAAGAGAATGTTCTAAATTAGACAATACCGATTTTTTAGATGTAGAGAGATTATTTAAGAATGTATAAAAGCAGCATTCTGGAAACTTTGACAGTGATGATAAAAAGATAAACGTATCTCTCTTCCGATTACATCCGCCTTCCACGCTTTTTATGTTTGCTAATGTTAGTTATTGGTGTAAACGTCCACAAATAGTTCTAATGTGTTCACAATGTGCTATATTTGATTTATATTTACTAAATTGTAATATAACTATACTTATTTGGGTGGTTAAATTCAAATATTGGATTGAATTTCCACAATATCTAGGGGGTAAAGTTTTTTGCACTAGAGATTAGTTCTGTTTGTTACTGTCTAAGTAGTATAAAAATTCACAGAGTCTTAAAATTTGTTGATATTCTGACACAAACCTCTCTGCATTTTTTTTAAAAATTATGTTAACCACAAACAAAATACATTTATGGTACTTGTTGTAGGATCATACTATAAATATAATGTCTTTTAGCCCATGAGCAAAATGAATTAATTGTTTTGGGAGTTATTGGGAAACTTCTCTTAGATACTGTCAATGCCAATTAAACTATGAACAAACGACAATCACTGCGATTTTCAAGGAAAAGAATCCTAGCATTGGTGTTACGTTAAGTATAATCCATTAAATATTGATGTTTTTAAAAAAGGTAGAAACAAATATTTCGGATGAGTGTGGCATAGTTGATATCAACATAAAGATTAATGCTCGATATCGCGCATCATTCAAATAAAAACTGGTAAAATATAACATTGGCTTTCAACTGCCGTGGCGCAAAGATCAATGTCTGCGCTTCGACAGTTGTAAACCTATGATAAGAAACAACTCCACAGAAAGTTGTTTCAAAAATCACTTTCGATCATCTTAACACTAACTTCGCTTTAAGGAACCGGGGCCTGAACTCTGAGTGACAGTCACAAC
>JAULCD010234811.1:0-10406 GCA_032361085.1 Calliostoma canaliculatum
TACGACTATCCTAGCGCAGAGATCGCTTTGGAACCTGTGTCACTCGGCACCGGTTCCAAATCGATAACTGCGATACGATAGTCGTAAGCCTATGGTTAGAAACAACTCCAAAGGACATTGTTTCAAAAATTACTTACGATTATTCTAACACTAAGATCGCTTTAAAGAACAGGGACGGGGTATCGTTTCACAAAGCAATCGTAAATGCATGACGTCATAAAACATGTCACTCGGCCAATGGGTTAAGTTTACAAATGCTAAAATGTGTTGTATAATGTGCACTTTTCCCCAAAAACAAATATTGTTATTTGGAAAGAGCACAGTTTACAACATGTGTGATTAACAAACAACTAAGTCGACACTTTGTCATGGTAAGTAAGACTTTAATAATTATAATAAATAACTAATAATAAATGTTTTGTTAACATTTACCTTACTCAAAGCGGTTTAAGAGTTACTTTGGGTCGAGTGTAGTAGTGTGTGCACAGACACAACCAAACTTTTGACATCGAGAGAGTACTTGATATTTTAGCTTGGTCCTCTTAAAATAACTCTCTATTACGTCCTGAATTATATCTTAGCATTCCCGTGATTACAACTTTGCCTCACGAGAGTTCTTAGAACAAATTCATTTTCTTTACCCGACTCTATTTTAGTTGTTTGTTAAAACGTCTTAAAGAACATTCAGATGAATCCTAACTTCTGACAGTTTTGTAAAATAGTCATTACTGACTTCTTCTAGTATTCTGAGATTCAATATTCATCCCTAGATTTGCTTGCTTATAATTATTTTATAACTAATTAGCGTCCGTAGAAGTAGGCATAAAAATACCAGAAATAGAAAAAGGTCAATGGGCAAGAATGGTGCGTGTTGTTAATCAGTTACCAAAGAACGCACGTGGATGGAAACTAGCTTCATCACGAGGAATTAATTTCCAGACATTGGCAGTTTTAATGGAGAAAGAATTGTTGAGTCTGAAACAAAAATACACTTCCGGTAGAGACCTAGGCCACCTTCCTCAAAGCGACCTTAGACTAAGTTGATCGTAAGTGCTAAAATATGACATTGGCTTACGACTGTCGAAGCACTGAAATCGCTTTAGAACCGGTGCCATTCGGCACCGGTTCCAAATCGATTTCAGCGCAACGACAGACGTAAGCCTATGATAAGAAATAACTCCACAGAAGATTGTTTCAAAAATCACTTACGATCAACTTAGCCTAAGATCGCTTTGTGAAACGGGGCCCTGATCAACACAAGGGTTATTGCCTATACGCCTTACAATAACACAACTCTTTTTTCACATTGTTTGATCCTCACGATTTGTCAGTATATTTTACAACAATTTAAAAATTGGTAAATGAAACCCATTGTACGAGTGCACGTAGTCGTCCCACAACTTGTTCTTCAAATCCTCGTGTTTAGACCAATCTGCCCTAATCAGTATAGACATATTAATCAAAGACAGAGAAATATAGGCTATCAGACATCACAGCGGTAAATGGCAGTGACAGGGGCTGACAGAAATATTTATGTTAAATCAGGGAGATGTGTCTCATAAAATGGACTAAGCATCCCAGCACTTCCATTCAGTCACTAGGACTTCGCTAAAGACAAAGTTTTGACACACTACGGTTTACCACCCACAAACTATCAGTACCATTGACATTTGTCGGTATTGTCAAAAATCCAATCTGATTTAGCTGTGGAATAAAATATCCTGTGATCATTGGTTTAAAAGAACTCTGAAAGTAGCTCTTTTAAACAAATAACCACAGGATAAGTTTTCAACAACACAAGATACTCATACTTTTAAGACCGACAAAATTATATAGGCTCTTAAATGGTCAACGCCATTATTATCTAATTCCTGTTATTGTTTTTTTGTAAATACAAAAATAACTGTTATTGTTTTCACCTTGTACTTAGACAATGTATTTTTACGTATCTGTGTCTGTTTGTTGGGTGGATAGAAACTCTGGAAAATCGTATCAGTTATGTTTTAAAATTAGGTTCACAATTCACTGTCATGAAAGCAGTACCTAATGGTCATTAGGTATGAATCTGTGCAGTAAAATAACCTTATTATGAAACACATCTCACAGATTTTACATAAATATTTCTGTCAGCCACTGTCATTGCAATTTACCGCTGTTATATGTGAAAACATGCATGTCCTTGTCTCTGATTATTGCGTCCATACTGACTAGTAGAGATCTGAAAATGAGAACTATAAGAGAAAGTTGTGGGACGACTACGTGTATATTATCCCCTGCACTCGGTCAATGGGTTTAGTTTACCAATTCTAAAATTGTTGTAAACTCTGCACTGTCCAAAACCCTGAGGAAAGTGCACAGTTTACAACAACATTTGGTGTTTGTAAACTAAAAGCTATTAGCCCAGGTTGTACTGAACCACTGTAGCTGCGAGTTCAGTTACTTTATGAGGCTTTTATGAAACGTGTGTCCTGTCATTAGAGTTACTGATCGTGCACAGTTTGCGTATTTTATTCTTCACATTATGTAATTGTAACTAAAGCCGTTTAATCATTTTAACAATATATTTACTGAATATAAGATCAAGTATAGATGAATGTAAAAAAATGTAGGTAATGTACTGAGGACAAGCTTCACACAGTTGTACAAAGGTCTTCACACATATTCCACAGGAGAAAAATGTATAGACGTATTTGACCTGGCAAAAAAACAAAATAAATATTGCCTATACGCTTTACAAGAACGCATTTTCACATTGTTTAGTCCTTTAAGTTTTGTCAGTAATAAACTCCAGAAAAATGCATAGAGATTATTCAGCGGATTTCCATTGGTTTGATGAAATTTCCAATGAAAATCCGCTAAATAATTTATATACATTTTGTTTCAGTGTAATATTAGAAATGCAAGGTTCAGTGACCAGCCCCAGCTGTCTTGTAAACAGTTGACTGCACACATATTTCACAGTGGTTTGAACACAGCTACTGGCCGTACGCGAATCAATTCGTGTTCAGCATCCGAAATAAATGGCCACTGAACCGTTGGAGTTTCCAGGAAAACCGTTCACCAAACTCAAAAAGCCTTCAAGTTATATTTAATACCGAACTTTATTTTGTTAGTTGTATAAATATCGATGTTTAATGATTTGATGAAGCATTGTGTTTTATTAAGTAATCAAGATTGGTGTAAGAGTAGTAAAAGTATGTCAAACACTAAAAAAATGTATACAAATAATTCTGCGGTATTCCATAGGAAATCATTAGCAAACTAATGGGAATCCGCTGAATAATTTATAAACATTTTTGGGGGAAAGATGTGATGCATTGTTACTATTCTTTAGTAATTAACGTGTTAGATTAAAAACGCTAGTGTATAGATTTATTGTACATTTAACGTTTTGCGGGAATCCTTCGTATATGGTAAGGTATGGTTATGCATGTTTAAGCATTTGGTGTTGACAAAGCGGCTAGCAGTGAATTTCAATGATATTTAAAGAATGCCATTTTCTATTTATGAATTCATTAGTCGGCATAAAAGAAGAATCCAGCACATATGTTACTTTCAATACATGTGACAATAAAATGTGATAAGGGTGAAATTAGTTACATGTAAAAAAACATTAAAGTTTTACTTAAATGTCAGTTATGAACGCTAAAATATGATTCATGATCTGTCAAAAACATTTTGTCCAGGACAAAACATATACAGAAATAAAAAAAACCACAAAATGTTGGGGACAAAGGTACGTTATGCATGCCAACTTTTTCAATCTGTTAGCTAACTGATAGATACTACATAATTTAAACAGTAAGTCAACAAAGAAACACCAGGATCCCTTTCCTAAAAGCGATCTTAGGCTAAGTTGATCGTAAGTGCTAAAATAAAACATTTGCTTACGACAGTCGTAGCGCAGAGATCGCTTTGGAACCGGTTCCATTCGGCACCGGCATCTCTGCGCTATGTCAGAACATGACGTTGTTTCAAAAGTCACTTACGATCATCATAACACTAAGATCGCTTTAATCGCTTTTGCTGTCATCAACCGAGAGTGTTTGGGGTGCGTTGTTCATGTTTCTTACAAAATGATAACTGTTAACAACAAAAGATGGCCTTAAGTTCAACTTCAGTCATTTTGTTGCTTTAATTAAGTGTTAGGTTCCAAACCAATCAAAACAATCCTAGGTTCAAACGCCAAATTTAATTATTTTCCATAATAAGATGTTGTATTATGACTTGTTTATTTAGCTCCATGGTTTTGTTTTACATATGGTAAATTTGGCTATTAAGATCAGTTCGCAAATACCAAAGGGGTTGTAGATGCTGATCTTTTCAAAGAAAATATTTGTTTCCTCAGAAAGTGCACTTTTCACAACGATTGTGGTAGTTTTTATTTCTTAAGAAAGAAATGTCTTAAAGCAATTATTTTAAAATGCAAGCCAGGAGTATCAATACATCATATGTCTGGTATATTTTTTTTACAAAACGAGCGAGATTTAATTGTAATTTTGACATTTCACTTCCATCACCATTTATCACATTCAACACCGGAGCAAATCAAGGATAAGGAATCCCATTGTGCTAGCCTAAAACTCAGTACGTTTCCAAAAAAATATCAGTTGATATATAGAATATATAGTTGAGCGAAGTTTAAATGGATGTAGATTGGAGACAGTGTGTCTGGGAAAGATATACAAGAATTGAAAGAATACAGATCTCTTGATCCCTGGGTCCTGTTTCACAAAGACGTCATAACATTACGACGTCGTAAATAATGCCCCTTGGTTAATGGATTTGGTTTACAAATGCAAAAATCATTGTAAACCGTGCACTTTCCAAAGAAAAACTTGTGCCCAGTTTACAACGATTTTTTGCATTTGTAGACCAAATCTATTAACTCATTGATATGGTTTACGACGTCGTAAAGTTATGACGTCTTTGTAAACGGGGGCCTGAACTGAAAATCTCATCATAAATTACAGTGTACAGCATGGTGTCAGAGTTACTGAAGGTGTTTATTTGAAAGATGCTATGATTTTCCGAGTTTAAACATTCGTATTTTTAGCTGTGTTAAGCACATTTAATCACTAACAGGCAGGTTTTGACAGAGGGGTTTAGTGTCTTTTGATGAGTAAACCACTGTTCAGCTGTAGTGATAGAGGATCCAGCACTGGGACTAACATCACAAAGTTCTCGTCAGGCTTAAAGTCAGAATTGTAACAGCGTTTATAAGGCTGAGACGTCTTCTCGTTCATCTGAGTGCTCTTATTATAAAAGATTCCTGTTTAACAAAAATCTTCCAAGGCTAAGACATTTTAACTAAAATCTTAGCACTCTCGTCACGAGAGTGCTAAGATGACGGTTAAGACATTTTAGTTTTATCAAAGCAATGTGACACTAGACCTTGCTCTGTCCCAGCTTTCTTTGAGTGTATGGTACAATGAAAGTATTAAACGGTCATGACAAAATACCAAGTGAGATTAGTCTTAGTTTACGATAGCTTTGTGGAACGGGACCCAGTACTGTTTATTTGACGTTGCTGTTTTACATGTACAGTGCAGCATGAAGCGCAACCACTAATCACTGGTGCATCCGGCTTCCAGGTTATCTCAATGACTATTTACGTCTAGTTGATGGGTTCATGGTGTCCACAGTGATGATCATGGCTTGTTCCTCTAAGCGATCTTAGGATAAGTTGATCGTAAAAGCTAATATAAAATTGGCTTACGACTGCTGTAGCGCAGAGATCGCTGTGGAACCGGTGCCATGCTGTGCCACGACAGTCGTACGTCTACAATAAGAAACGATGACGCGAATGTGTTGCCTCAGTTCCTATATATTATTTGAATGAATTATTGATGTGAAGTAGAGTCGCCTAAACCTTATGCATGAGAAGCGCAAACTTGGTCAATTTCAATGTCCAAATTCCAATCTAAATTGGCTATTACTATATATATCCTGCTGTAATTTATTTAAAAGAACTCCTGAATGAGCTCTTTTAAACAAATTATCACAGGATAATTTTCAACAGCACAAGGACAGTTAAGTCAGAATACAATTCAATTTGGTACTCACATGGTAAATTAGCCACTGTGAGCAACATGTAAATTCGACGTGCATTGATCAGTATCGTGAATCATAATGCTATAGATATCGGGCTGCCTGAACAAATACAAAACTCAGAAATCCTTTTCTGGCCATGTTCAACCCATTGTGCCTTCCAAACTAATTTCAAGGAGAAAAACACAAAGCATTCTTAACAAGAACAATGGCAATGCTAACAGACATCGGAGAAGTAAAAAGAAAAGAAGAAAACGACAAAGTGTCCAAATTTCCAACTAATTAGGTTATTTGTCGCGCTAAATTATGTTTTGTTTTGATCTCTAATCAGCGCTTTTAGATAGTAATAATTCAATCTGATTGCGTTTGAGACAAAACAACATTAATATCAATAACTCTGCGGACTACATCTTCTTTGCACAGAGAAGGTTTTGCAACTCAGTGCAGCAACCCCACTATCTGTTTCAGCCCCTGGCATAGTAATATTGTGATTGAATGAGCATCAATCTTTATTTAATCAGTAAACGTATTTAGCCTAATAGATACGTGCCACGTTAAGATTAACTGCACATCTTTATTAGCTTGCAAGAACCCACTGGGTTCTTGCAAGCTAATATAAATGTGCAGTTAATCTTAATATATGGATGGTTAACATTGAACAAAGTATGAACAAGAGATGATTGAGCACACTCAAAAGCAATAAGAAACATAATAAAATGACATGCAGTGAATCAATTATATGAGGAGGGAAATTTAGAACTGATAAGGCATAATTCAGAATGTTTTGATGTCTACTTGGTCGTGCGTATGTTCCCGACGTTTCGGAAAATATGCTTGCTCCTGCATCACCCGAAACGCCTTGAACATACGTACAGAAGTTGACCTTCAAAAATCCTAAATTATACAGTTCATATAATAACAACCACATTGTTATTATAATATAATTTCAAGTCGCCGGTATAATTAATTTATCAGACCCCGTTCCTCAAATCTATCTAAGGCTAAGTTGATTGGAAGTGATTTTTGAAGCAATGTCCTGTGGTGTTGTTCCCTATTATATGCTTATAGTGCAGAAGTCGATTTGGAACCGGTGCCAAATGGCACCGATTCCAAAGCGAGCTCTGCGCGTGAATAGTCGTAAGCCAATGTTATATTTTAGCATTTACGATCAATCTAGCCTAAGATCGCTTTGCGGAACGGGGCCTAGTTCTGATCGTACAACCCTTTCATTCTATCTATCAGTGTATAATATACACGCCACCGCTTTGATTATTTATCGTTTACATCAAAGCCTTGTCATTTAGCCTGTAAGCCACCGTTTGTCTATACACTGGCTACGTTTTTAAAAATACATTTTCAACTATGATCAATAGATTGAATAAGGATCCCCAGTATACTTTTCGCGGCATTGAAAGACGTTTTTAATTTATATTTCTAAGACAGAGGTTAATCGTTTCCATTTAGTACTTGAACTTGAACATACTTAACTGACTAATAATATTGTATGTATACCACCTTTTTAAACCATTAAAGTATCTGTTAACACATGACGTAATATTAAAGGAATTGTGAGAGAGTTATTATTGTACGCTACTTTAAGCAAAATATTTGTCATTAGCGGCGATAGAGTTTTCAATAGTTTTAATAAAACTATTTTAAACAAATGATGTCAGGATAGGTTTTCAACAGCATACTTAAACAATTAGACATTGGCTTGGACAAATGTCAGGTTTGGCACTTCAAGGTTTCAGAAATGCGATTATAGTAACTTAATAACGCCTAAGAGTGCAGATTATGCTGGTATTCCTGCTTCACTCTCCCACTATCATCAACACAGGAAGCAGTAATGGACGAAGTGCTGACACTGATCGCTTGGTATCGGCTTCACGTTAAACTGTGGTGATTGGCTTCACGTTGAGTTCAGTTGTCAGACCTGGTTATTTATGTCCGACTGATGAAATCACTATATTTATATTTGCTTCCAAAACCTGGTCACCTGTTGAGTGATGCTATTTTCCCAGCATAGTAATGTTTACATTCTCCATGACACGAAGCAGTAATTGGCTAAGTGTAGATACCGGTGTACCTCAGCTACTACTTTAGCTTAGTGGTCAATGTTGAGTTCCCTGTCCTGTGGATAAGATCATGGTGTTCATACTAGTGTAGGGGGTTTATCAGGTAGCCAAACCTCGAATGTCTTGCAGTCGATATATATTATTTTTTAAAGTTCAATTGCGTAATGAACATGTTTAATGCAAGTACATACATTGACATAAATACAGCTCTTTAATAAATAGACGAAAACTTCATACTGTCCGAAACAATCTGACTACTAAGAGATGATAAATGTAGAGAAATTATTCAACGAATTTCCATTGATTTGATGAGATTTCCTTTGGAAATCTCATTAAACCAATGGAAATCCTTTGAATAATTTTTATACATTTTCTTTTCAGTGAATGTCCAGTTAAAAGTTTTGAACTGCAACAACGTCATCAATGCATTCCAACAAATTCAGTCTAAAATGCTGTAAAGTACACGAATTACAACAAATAAGTTATTCAATGACAGTTTGATATTATTAATATATAAATGGTTATGGTGATTGGCAGAGATTAACAAATTCCTGTGCTTACGGTGATATAATTGTTCACTGAAGGGCACTAAATGTTGAGTGCAATTCATTGTCCTGTGTTGCTGTTGACAGCTATTATGTGTAACAGTAGAATATAACTGAACAGCAGGGTTATTATTCGGCCACTCAACTAGATTAAGACGTCAATCCTGTACAATAGTCCAACAATCTGCCAAAGCAAATCAACTCATTGGTACGTATATTAACGACATTTTGTCCCGAACATACCTGCTAGATGACATAACTAATGTTACAAATTATATGTTACCCTTTATTATTCTAAGTGTTTAATGATACACTCACTTTTAGTTTTGTTTACCTAAAATACACCTTAACGTAATACACCTTAACGTAATCCACATTACCACATTTGGCAAGAAAATGACTATATGACCATGTTGGAATTTGGAAAGTGCATACGATGTCTCGGCGTATGTAAGCCAAACCAGTGGCGTGGTTTACGATGGCTTCGAAGAAACGGTACACAGTATGTAATTTTTTCGTTTCTTAACAGAATACTTAGTAAAGTTATACTATTTCTGCATGCAGATAACTTTAAAACAGCCATATCTAGTTTACCTTAATACCTGGAGTATTTTAAATATTTGTTATAGTGTCATGTATTGTCTGTTCATTGTTTCTTTTAGATAATCATATTAGGGTAACACGGGTTAAAATGTTTACCTCAAAATAGTCATTTTAAATTTTGCAATAATACAATTACATGAGTATAATTGAATTAAACATTAATGTAGTAAGTATACCGTGTATTTGTTTTATGCATATTGTAATGCAGACTGGATATTTTAAAATTTAAGTTTTACTACCAAAACCACCAAATCCTCTACAAATATACAAAACATTTTATGCACAGTGAACCGAATATGTAGGTTTAATAAGACACAATATGTCAAATAACTGGTTTCCGCACAAGAATATGACTAATAAAATGTTAAACATTTTCTTAAACTTGCGAATTTTTTAAATCTGCACTGGCTTTGAAGATGGTTGCAATAAGCTAGCCTAAGCAAAGATCGATCTAAGTCAATATATTGTTCATGATGGCTAAACACTTCCGTTGAACCAAACACACAAAAGAAGATGGGGGAAAGATCATTTGAATGTTGCATGAAGCTTTCTCAAAATAAGATGACTTTCATCTTAGCGCTCTCGTAACAAAAGCGCTAAGATTAAGGTTAAGACGTCTTAGCCTAACGATCGCTTTGTGGAACAAGCTCTTGGTAGACAATTTTGAAAATTTACTTGTGTTGCTGTAGTTTTCGTGAACGAGCAATCCAATGTCTACTGACAGTGTTGAACATTAATTTGTTTTGAGTTGCTGGTTTTATAGTTGAGGAAAAACAACAGCTGCACTAATTTTGTTGGGTTAGGTACTTTTAATCATGCAACATGAACCTAAAGTTAGTTACAAACTAGGTCATTTCCTAAACCTTCATTCTTTATTGAGTGACGATGGTTATACCATCGCGTTCAATAACCATGTGTAACAAAGAAGTAAGGATATAAGTAAGTATTAATTCGAAAGGACAAGATGTGTGGGTTGGCAATTCATTTCTGTGACAAGTAAGTTAAATCAGTTGCAATCACTTGTGTGTGGGAGGAAACGTGATGAGCGCACTTTATGGTATCATGTGTCAACTTTAAGCACAAGAAAAATTGTCAAGAAATTATTCAACGATTTTCTATTGGTTTGATGAGA
>JAULCD010234922.1:0-10405 GCA_032361085.1 Calliostoma canaliculatum
GGTCAGGCTACTAGTAGCCTGATCCGGATATTTTCGTGAGCCGCACGGTAAGGGTTAATTCTTTTATCGACAAACTGCTTCAACAAATGAACACCAACACAAGTTGTCAAGAATACTCATACTTTTATTTATTCCCTATTGATCCCAAATGAGTTAAGATTCTACAATGGACTGAAACTGTGCACTTAGAAGACAAAGCATTGCGAGTACCAGGCGAACTGGCTGGCCAAACCAATACACTAACGATGCCACTTCGGGTTACCAAATATTGCACACGGGTACTGTGTGAAAACAAACTAATGGTTGATTAACACGACTAAATACAGAGTGTTCTAACCCAAACTGTAGGCAATGTCCAGTGGCTTTTTTTAATCTCTGAAATAGCAAATCCCTTCCCCAAAATAAGGCTCTTAAATAGTATATAAATGTTTCTTTCAAAAGAAATTAAGATAACAAATCTAACAATCCTTTTTTCCCTTCTTTTTTTCACCATTTATAGTGCTGTCAATTATTGGAGTTGCTCCTGGGGAAAAACGGTCAAATTCAACAAATCGAAGGAATTCAACAGTACAGCAACTTTAGTGTTGTTTTGAACAAATATAAAGTTGATGTACTATCAGATTCGTGTTCATTTTATTGCTTTTTATTGGCAAATAAATCTCATCACATTTTTTTAAACAACCCGTGCAGCCTTTGTTACTTTTTTTGGCATTAAAAGTACAAATGTGAAGAAATATCATGTTTAAAAATCAGTCATTTTCTAAAAATGTGTGCACAAGAGGTTTTCTTTCTTTTATCTCTTCAACATTACAGGTTTGAAATATGCTGACATATTTATTGACTTTATTTTTTTTAAATTACATGATCAGTTCAAAAGTTGTATTTTCTGAATATATGAATGTAAACGTTATTTGTCAACGTAACATGCAATAACCACAAAATGCAATTTTGTTATCATCAAATATTTTGTGTCACAACATTACCAAAGACTGGATTATCGCTTTGTGTAACACAAAAATGTCTGATTTTGGCTACAGTAATAGGTGATTTTTCATAAAAGAACTTATATAAGGACATTTTAACTTTCATCTTAGCGCTCTCGTTACGAGAGCGCTAAGATGAAAGTTAAGATGTCTTAGCTTTACAAGTGCTTTTCGACACAGGACCCTAGTTGCTTTGACATCATTGCTTTACATAACAAACCGCGAACAACTCCAATCGTGACAGCACTTAACAGACAATCAAGTCAGCCTGCTGACTAGGGTGAGAGAACTGCCACAAGGTCCTTTAATACGTCAACATTCAACAAGCAGTCTTTCCCTGCTCACTGGGCAATAAAAACGTATGCTGGAAAAAAACCACAACAAAACTACCACCAAATTCATGGAAATAAGACCAGTATAAAGAGCTATATGTGAGACGAATAACATAATTAACTATGATCAAAATTGAATACCGACTACAAAGAATGGGATTAAAATAAACCTATGTTCACCCACTGATTTAAGCCTACGATATACCCTAAGGTTGTCTGCAACTAGAAAACACTCACACAAGTAGCTATACTGACTAGATAAAATATAAAATGCATAATTTAAAACCGAATAAAGCTACAGGGTCACACTCCGAGTGCCAGTGTTGGGGTTAGTGGACATGGAATGAGTATGGAGCGGAGGAAATGGAAGGACGCGGGTGAAGGCTAAACAATGGATATATGGAGATAATATATTCAAGTGACAAAAATGGGGCATATGCTTTAGTATATCGTAATGAATGTGCGAAGATAATAGGTTTAATCTCATTTCACGTCATGATGCTTATTACCTGTGACAAGATCATCAAAATGCAAACAATAGGCATGAGCTGTGTGGGACAATAGGTTAACCCTTTGAGTGCCGAATTAATTTCAGGACTTAAAATCATTGTGCTGTTGAAAACCTATCCTGTGGTAATTTGTTTAAAAGAGCTCCTGTCGGAGCTCTTTTAAACAAAATTACAGGATATATTTTCAAAAGACATTCAATTGGAATTTTGATAATGAAATTTGTCTTGGCACTTCGAGGGTTAAGAATGAAATTTGGCTACGAGGTTCATACAAATTTGGTCAAATTGGCAACAGTACATTGGACTTCAAACCAAACTCAAAGGCAGTGAAAAACAAACTTTACAATTTCATACGGTTACAAGTTATAAATAATTTACTTGTAAATCATACTGTTTTTTTTCAAATCAAGTATTTTTGTTTGTGATTACCGCTCCCAATATGATATGTTTATAAACGAGTGTATTCTCTTTCTGGGACCTTTCTGTTTGAAATTTTTCCTTTTTGAAACGAGCAAAAATGTTGGAAAAAGAACACCATACATCTTTCAGAGTGTGCCCTTGGACAACAGATACAAAATATTAAAATACCTCTAACAATAATCAAGTGCTATAAGAATGTAAGTAGAATGGTGATAAAATGCAAAACTGACCACACAAATAAAATAGGACACATGATTGAGAGATCAAAACAAATCAATCCACCCAAAGTTAAAATTCCCTTCAAGATTTTGCTAGGACTTCGGGTTAATAGTGTGAATCTTCAAATAAACACCATGCTTAGTGTATTGTGGTTAAGAATATAGTAGCAACATCTCTACAATATAGTATTCTATTAGTATGAAATCTCAAGTATACAATGACGTTTGACAAAAAAATATATATATTCAATATTCTTTTTTCTTAGATACACAAGAATAAAATGCAATTGCTTCAACATGCAAGGCCGAAACTAGGGCCATGTACCTGGATATGAAAATCGTCCATTCAACCGTATACAGGGTACAAGGACAAGAAAGTCACTCTTGCAACTCACTTCAAGAATCGTCAGCATTGGGATTAGCTGTTAGCCCTTAAAGTGCTAAATACAACATTCACTGGTTATACACTTCCAGTTCTAACTAAAATGGGCCAATGCAAACCTATCCTGTGGTACTTTGTTTAAAAGAGCTCCTATCAGAGCTCTTTTAAACAAATTACGACAGGATAGGTTCACAACCTCCTGTTACACTTGGAATTTGAAAACTAAAATGAGCAAATGTTGTGCTCAGCACTTCAAGGGTTAAATTATTTTATGCTCAAACTTTAAAATAAATTAACCGCTACATTTTGAAATTCATGCTTAAATATTGAGTAAAAAGGATAAAGACCACCCCCCTGCCCCCTCCCCTAAAACACTGATTTTATTTTCATCACGTCCATCTCACATTGGACTCAATTTACAAATGACAAAATCATTGTAAACTGCACTTCCCAAAATAAAACTTGTTTTTCTTTAGAAAGTGTACAGTTAACAATGTTATTAACATTTGTAAACGAAACCTATTGGCCTCGTGTCAGTATTACATGGAAAAAGTATTTATTGGCGAAATAAATCAGTATTTTAAGTGTGCAAAATAAACTTGTCTTAAACCAATGTGACGAGCCTGCTGAGAGTTACACTTGGAACTAAGTCTTGAAAGAAGTCGGACGGCTTCTTGTCAATACAACCCGTACAAACAACGACCTTGCATTAGTAATAAATACATCTCTACTAAGATTGTCCAGTGTTATTAGCAATGTCAAAAAATACAACACTCTCACACTTGCAGTGACATCAACGCACTCAAAAAATATGTGGAAGAAACGACTGAAACGCACAGTTCATAATACAACTTCCAACATCAAAAATTTCCTGAATAATAGCTTAAATAATGATAATTAAAAAAACCTACAATATACAAGATACATACATAGCAAGCTAAGCTGCAACTCTCCTATTACTCTGTGAAAGAAATTGTATGCAAACTTTATTTTCAAATCAATTAGCAATTGTTTGCCTTTTAGAAAGTTCATTTGCTCCCAAGTAAAAATTCTTAGGAAAGTGAATAATTATATTCTCGTGGACATATACAAATATAGAATTCTTTTCAAAGTATGTTACAATTTGACCTGTAGTTCATTACAATTTATACATAATATGGCCATTCTATACACAAGTTTCGACAGGGTTCTATTCACAGGAGTATTAGCATTTTGAAATTCAGCACATTTTAAGTACATAGAACACAAACCCCGCTCTCTAATGACAAGTACCACACGGCTACACGGAAACACTCTCCCAACCCGATTATTTGGTAGAAAACATGGAGCTATTGGCTAACCACCCGCCCAACCAACCACCCACCCACACTGATATAAAGCATACTTTGAACATCTGGATATAAAAATCACCATAATCATACAATACATATGTACAGTAGAGTGAAAGGGTCAGGCCCCTGAGGTATGAAATCTGTAGTATACCGTCATCCATTATCTAGACACTAAGTGGGAGCAGACTGCCAAATGCCGAACATGCAACAAACTCGTCAACAAACTTGGGTTTTTGAATCCCTCGAACATAAACAGATTCATAAACTGCTAATATGCAGAAAATAAATTTACAATTGCATTTTTACAAAAATAATTTTCTTTGTTGTAGGTATAAAAAGTTTACATTTATATTTAATTCATGTATCAAATCTTCAGTTTTATTTAGAAACTAAACGAGCCTATAATCTCAGGGGTTACTTTAGAAAGACAGGACAGCCCGTTTGCTCGTTTTATTGTTTTATACTCTGCCTTTGTTCCAAACCATGTTTCAGTATATTTCGTTGGCGTTGGAAATTACACAGCCAAATTTGAAACCTGCGCCATAGAGGCGCACTTTTAAAATTTGGCTGTGTAATTTAGTTTTTCTATACATGAATGGTGCGGTCCAAAGGAACCCCCGTAATCTGGTGATGTACCTTGGAGATAAAAACCCAAGCTTATTAATAAGGGCACACTGATGACATCATAATGTTAATGCTTTTATAATTGAAAGACATATAAATACTGGCATGTAAAAAAATACCGTCTACACCTCATTCACACTCTAAAGCTATACCAATATACAAGCACTCACACACACACACACACACAGGTCCACACGAGGGAGTTTTGCTGGTTAAAAGGGAACATCATATCTACCGACGGTCTTATCATCGTCCTAAAACCAACCAGTGTCGAATCGTAAAGAATTAACAAAGGTCGAAGCTCTTCTTATGATATGTATTGTGAAGTCAAGACAGTTTAAAAAAGAAAACAAAAATAAATAAAAGTTTGACAAACCATACAGTAAACTAGTTAAAATGATAAAATAAAACTTTTCAACAATTTTGTGCACTATCGACAATAGGGGCCTTCCACCACAAAATAAATTATCCCCGAATAGGAATCATTTGAACAAAACATTTGAATTTGTAATTTTGTTTTCTGTAAAGTAAAATAAGAAGTTTGTCTCCGCGAGTTCACAATACATAGCATGATTATAAGGCAAAGAATTCTAGAGCTAGGACATGAGCAGATATGTCCGTAACCATGACAACAAAGAGGATGTAAACTGGGCACTATTCCGTAGAGCGCCGACCTCATTTTAGTTCGAATTACAACTGTGACCCCCTTGCGCTGTTGACAACCTATTCTGTGATAATTTGTTCAAAAGAGCTTCAAAAGGAGCTCTTTTAAACAAATTATCACATGATATGTTTTCAACAGTCATTTAGATTGAATTTTGACATTAAAAAAGACAAATGTCAAGCTTAGAGCTCTAAAGGTTGAAGTAGACGTCCATACAAATTGTTCAAGCCTCTTTAAGATCGAAGTAATTTACCCCATGCTGTACTGCATCCAATTCATGTTATAAAATACCATATATCGGTTTTCTTTAGAACACATAACATTTTATACCCTTGACCCATGTACATATGAGATTACCAAAGTATAAACATTTCACACCCAATATTTATAGTTGAAAATTCACATTACAGTTACATTATTCCATACTGACATTATACTCAGATTTAAAACAAGATTTTGTTGGGATAGAAAGATTATTTTACACTTATCTTGATTTTTACAGTTTGTTTTCGTCAATTCCTTACTGGAAAAACTATCTTTATCCCTTATTCCCGACAACTAGCAGGAAACATTGTTAGTTATCTGCCCTTGCCACCTGGCGGACATCTCATGACCCTGTCACTGTCAGTCTTGAGGCTGAACTGCTTAAACTCATGGGGACCACTTTGCATTGTCAGGTGAACCTTTAAGTTTCTTCATATGGGGACTACTTTCACATGCGAGATCTTGTTATAACTCGTTTCGATAGCGATCTCAAGAATGGACAAAACCAAAGTGTAAGATTGAATGTAACTAACAATGTACTTTTTGCCCTACATCCCACTTGTTCGTAAAGCACGGTCACATTTCAATATTTGTCCTATTTACATCCTCTTCTCTGCAATATCTCCCGAAATCGAAATGGACACATCAAGCCGAATGGCCGAGTTTCAAAACTAACGATCAAACAACACGTAAATTGGAAACTACACTGAGATAATAGAACTATAATAATATTAAATATCATAATGACAAATGGAGTAATAAAATATGTCTAATGTCAAAAAAACAACTAAGCTAATACAATTGTGCACCAAACTTTGCAAAATGGCCGAAGCAATGTGAAAGTGATACGAACATTTCCATACAACAATGGTAGACATTCAATGTGAAAAATACAACAATTCCATTTTCCAAATAGTCTAGCCTATAAAAATATCATATATTGGCTCTACTTGCATCAAGGATCATTCTGCTGTTTAATCCAGAGGAGCTGGTCACAGCATGGAATCCAAATGGGTGAAATCACAGACATATATTCCATTGTTCTACGTTTGATTTTCATGCTAAAATACACGGCTATAATGACATTAAAAGATTGAGGCTATAAAATATGTTTACCTTTACAGTGCTAGACCCAATTTTTTTCTATTTCATTGTCAAAATTCTGCACAGAATAACCTGTTATAAAACTATCCTGTGGTAATTTGTTTAAAAGAGCTCCGGTAGGAGCTCTTTTACACAAACTACCACAGGAAAAGTTTTAAACAGCTTATTTTTAGGCGGAATTTTGATGATGAAATAGAATAAAATTGGGTTTAGCATTGTAAGGGCTAAGACAACACCCCGTTCAACGATATACAGAATTACATGAATACTATTGTTAGCAAACACAAGCAAATTTCATTGAATAGCTATCGGCGACAACAAAAACACACGGCTACAGAAGTCAACTTGAATAGTTGGCCAACAATATGTACTGTTAAAATGCAAACTTAATATCTAGTTCAGATCCAATCTGGAGTAATACATAACAAAGCGAAACAGTGACCTGTGGGCCGAATCACAAAGCCGCCGTAGATTTACAACAACGTAAACTACGACACTGCACTAATGGGTTATGTTTACAAATATCTTAAACAATTGTAAACTGTGCACTTTCCAAACTTAAAACTTTGTTTTTATTTAGAAAGTGTACAGTTGACATGGTTTTGGGTATTTGTAAACAAAACCCAGTGACATGGTTTACGTTGTTGTAAATCAACGACAACTTTGTAAAGCGGAGCCCTGTAATCAGAAATAGCCATGCGTTGAACAGTAGTGCTGTAATCAGTCGAAAGTCAGTTTGTCCATGTGCTATCACAACCTCCTGTTCTCAGGAAACCGATTTTTGGGATATATATCTATATATATGACTCTTGATTTCTGGACAGACAGTTCGTGAAAAATATTCTCAAATCGAGAAAACTGAGTTGATCCTCTTGTGTCATCTTGGAAGCAGTAGTAGCTCGGCAGACTAATCCGTCACCATTTGGCTGTTGTCAGGACGTTGGTGCATCAAAAATCACTCGATAATTCTTTGAGACATTTATGCAGAAATCTTAATTTGTGAGAAAAATGGGAAAACACAAAACCTAAATAAATCACGGTGCCTTCAGGAAACAATCACACATCTAAAGTATCACAATTTTTTTAGAAAGTCTCTGCCGAAGGCGAGATTTGCCGATTTGCACCAACTGACAAAACAAATAAAGCATCTGATATTGACGTCTTTCTTTTGGGGAGGGGGGAGAAGTTGGCACGAGGGATGATCTGGTCAGTTATCTCCCTTGATTTGACCTGCATCAAAACCTTCCTTCCACTCCGAGTGGACAATCATTGGGCAAGATTTAATCAAATTAACAGTCCTTCAATGCAAAATATACAAATAAATGCCCGGTTTTAGAGTGCACCTGGCACAGCTCAAGTCAAGCGAAGACAACACGCATCAGATCTGGGTCCTGTTTCACAAAGCTCTCGGTAGAGTAAGACATCTTAACCCTTGCTAGTCTCAACATTTCTCCATTTTCTATTGACACCGAATCAGCACTTTAAGGGTTAACTTTCATCTGAGCACTAGTGTACAAGAGCGCTGAAATAAAAGATAAGCCTTCTGAGCCTTACCAGAGCATTCGTGAAGTCAAGACAACTTTTTTTTCATCTTTGGGTAAATTTTCATCGTAAGACGAGCACAAAGATAAAAGTTAAACCGTCTTAGACTTGCATGAACTGTCTGGAGGCTGAGATGACTAACTTTCACCTCAGCTTAACTTCGATTGCAACAAGATAAAAGCGAGCCAGTGTCGTCTCAAGAAAGCTTTAGTAAGACTAAGATTGTTTAACTTTTACCTCAGTTTAACTTTCTTTTCTGAAAGCGATAATGACCCATCTTTTACCATAAGAGCCCCAAAATAAGGTCATCTTAGCCTAACAAGAGCTTTCTGGAGACGACAATGACCCAACTGGTATCTCAGCTCGACTTTCATTATTATGAAAGTACCAAGATGCTAAGATGAAAATTACTCCGTCTAATCTTAACAAAAGCTTTGTTCAACAGGAAACTTGTCCGTCTACCCTGCAAAATACTGATACTGCCGCGCCTTGATGGGACTCAGCTGGTAGGTGGTGTAGACGCCACCCGCCGAGGAGTTCAGGTAGTTGGGGCCGCCCCCGTACTGCGGGTGTATCTGGGTGTGGTACGTGGGCAGGTTGGATGTGTGAAGCACGGGGTGCATGTGGGCGGGGAGGGGGTGGGTCGTGTACTGCACATGTCTGGGACTCTGGTGCGCAGGGGGCGGGGCCATGTTGGGGGAGAAGGGGCCGTACTGGCCGACCCCCGTGGGTATGGCCATCTGTGGCTGCTGGTGCGCGGGGACGATGTAGTGGTGGATGGGACTGCCCTGTAGTGTCGGCCCTCGCCGGTACTCCCTGCAACAACACAAACGTGGGTATTATGTTTATCGGCCCAAGATAGATAATTCTGTGCATATATAACTTCTTCATTACAGTAAATGCTATGTTTTGGTGATTAGGAAGCTTAATATCAAAATCCTTCTTACAAAGAGAAAAACGTATAAATTCACTGATGACTTTTTATGGTATTCTTCAAGAATATACACCAAAACATCTTCAGTCATAATGACAATTTCTTAACACTGATGAGAAAATTTAATATCAAAACCCTTCTTATAAGCAACAAAAGGTTCTCTGGACTTGTTCTCACCTGTGAATTTCCACCTGCGATGCTGGGTTCAGCAAGACAGGTTGTCCAATCTGAACACTGGCTTGAACCGGCGACAACTGGTTGACACTGGTTCCAGCTTGTTGGCGAGGGATGAAATTCAGGTTTCCTGGTCGATGGCGATGAGCCGAAGACTGGGCTGCACTACATCCAACCTGGCTGCTGATCTTAATGGAAGGATTGGCCACCGATCGAACCGTGGGGGAGACGTAAGCTAGCTTGCCCTGAGCCGCTGCTGTTGACACTTCCACCTCGAGAGGGGGGAATCTGATTTCGTGTTTGGGGCTTCTCAATCGGAAGCGTTCGTTTCCTAGAGATACCGGCATCTCCTTATATGGAATGTTGGCCATGTATGGGGTCACCTTAGCCTGCTCCCGAGGTTTTCGGGAGGAGTTTGACAAGTTCGGGGGGACGAATATTGAGGAGGATGTTATACTGCCGCTGGCGCCGATAGCTTGATTCCCGTACAGACAGTTGGTGTCGTCACTCGTGGCACCGGTAAAGTCCTCGTGTTTGATGGGCATGAAGACGACTTTCTTCTTGCCGGACGATGTGCCACTTTCCTCCGTATCCGATTCTTGTCCATCGGGGACTGTTACGCAGTTCATGTTCCGTTGGTTGCACTGAGAAATTGCTGGAAATGGAAAAACATCAATATAAGCAACAAATAAGCTTTTCCTGTGTTAAATTGTTGGAAAGGAATACTTCTTATCCCTTGATGTGTTCAGAGCAAAAATTGTTTGTTTTAGTGACCAAATTCCAACCAAATTCTGCCTAAATAACCTGTTAAAAACCTATCCTGTGGTAATTTGTTTGAAAGAGCTCCAACAGGAGCTCTTTTAAACAAATTACCACAGGACAGGGTTTTTAAACAGCATACGGTGGCAAGTTTTAAAACCTCCT
>JAULCD010235033.1:0-10404 GCA_032361085.1 Calliostoma canaliculatum
GGACCAAAATGGCGCCTTCTACAGAGGTGGCATCAGTGACTGGCAGAAAAGATGGAACAAGTGTATTGACTCACAAGAGGACTATGTTGAAAAATAAATGTTGTTCATTCCAATATTCTGGGGTTTTTCTATGCAAGGCTCAAAACATTTTGACATCCCCTCGTATATATTCAGAAAGTTTAAATACCAGGTTAATGCTAGTGGTATTTTGAAGCAACACGTGTAATATGACCAAATATTAAATATTTTTTCTTCAGTGCCATTTGACAAATATAAATGTTTATTATTTAGTATACGCACATTTTAAAAACATTTTACAAGAAACATAACGGTGAGTCTATGTGCTTTATTTTTTAATGTAAGTTCTTGTTGATAAAAAATTGTAAATAAGTCTATACTGCAACCATATCATATTTCTGTGTTCTGTTTACTCTTTATTTACAACGATACTAAATAGCATCGACTCGGTGTCAGTTATATAACGTTCCAGAATATGTTCCCATTTAAAAAAACAGTGTATTTTTGAAAACATTGAATTCATAAGAATATCCTATAAATGTAAATAGGGGAAGTATTTAGCACCCCCAGTATTGTTGGTTGTCGAGGCGGACACAAATACGAATTGAGATACTGTGGAAACGTGCGCGAAAAAGACAGGTTATCATAGAATAGGCGTTTGATAATACAAGTACACCAGAATCGAGGAATTCATGGAGACATTTATTGCTATTGACCTTGACATGTACAGGGGTACTTTTCATAATAATGCTAACAACATAAACTATTAAGGTGGCAAGGAATAAAGTCCCTTTCACTCTTTGTCCTGCTCGTTGAACCAACCCCATTTTATCGTCTGACTTGACGTGGTTTAAATCCTGTCGTTTTTAGCCTTCTGCTTTCGAGGATGCTGGAGTTCTGGTTGTCATATTTGTTTTTGCACGGCATAATATAATACTATGCCGTGCAGCTTTGTTTGATTTAAAGGTAACTTCAAATCCTTCTCCACTGTCCAGTCTTATGATATTGGTGTCTTGTGGTAAGCAATTGATTTTATTAAACTCCAAAATGTTTGCATCAAACGGTTTGTAGCCACTTACCGTATCAATTTCCCTATACATTTCAAGATGAACATGTTTTTCCACCGCATCCTGATGTTTAATCACACACAATTGCCAATTCAGTACTGGCGCCTGAGGTTTTTCTAAGGAAGTACCTTCATCCTGGCCAATCAACTTTCACTTTTGGGCATGGTTACGTAGACTACTTAGGTTAGTAAAATCAAACTTCCGATTTAACAGAATTCTTCTACTCTTTACCTTCCTAAAAAAGAAGACTTGTTATACCAGCACCATCACATCTATCAAGATGACATATTTAATAAACTTAAATACTTGATACAGTGGTCCTTGCATTATAGGATCCCTGCAACAAACCATTCATGTTTCTGTGCTGTAATCAAATAAATGAGCAATACTAATTATGTGGTTCTCATTTCTAGGCCAGATCTTTCAAAGATATGAGAAGCTAATATGACAGTGTATATATATTATTCTGATAAAGGTTATGTATAATTTTGACATACAAAATTTAATAATAGAGTATTGTCAATTCTATTACATTCCTTAGATATGAAAACATAGGATTAGCAACTTAAAACAAGACTTTATGTGTCCTGTGAGCTGAGATATTGGCAAATTTCGATAGCGTCCACAATTGTAGTTGGATCACGTGTGTCTGCTTTTATATGGAAGAGCATAAAAAAACTCACACTTTTCACGCAATTTTCACACTTTTTATTAGATTTTGAATGATTCGACCGTGTGTGATTTCCCCTATATATATTTTATTTTGATAATGGTTATGTATAATTTTGACATACAAGAATTTATGATAGAGCATCTTTGTCAATTTATTGCATTCCTTTGGTATAAAAACATAGGATTAGCAACTTAAATCAAGACTGTGTATGTTCTGTGAGCTCAGATATAGGAAAATGTGTATTACAATAGCGGCCATATTAAAAATCAAGATGACGGCCACAATTGTAGTCAGATCACGTTTGTCCCGCTCGAATGTAAAAAGAGTATTAAAAAAACTACCAATGAGCAAGTTTTCACATTTTCAATGATTCGACCATATTGCCACCTAATCTACTCTACTATTTATTGTCTGAACGTTTTCAAAAGTCTTCCATATTGACTGGACTTATAGCTAAGCCAGACCAAATTTTGCTTGGTTAATCTACTATGTAAGAAATGGTGCCTCCTTTCATAGTTGTTGTTTATTAGTCTGCTAATCCATATTAAATGTTGCAATGTTATTCCAAAGTTAATATCTGGTACTCTTATTTCACCACATTCTGGAAATAATAAAAATGATTTCTTTCCACCTTGTCTGTTCTTTTTATTCAAGATAAATCTAAAACATTTTTCTCTGAAAGTTTTCTAGTTGTTTGTTTGATGGGTTTAAAAAAGCAGGAAATAAATAATTTAAGTGAGTCGAAATGGTGTTTCTACCATAGGGTGTCAGACACCATGCCGACCAAATGTTCAATTGTTTTTCAACATGTGCAATTGTTTTTATTCATTTTATTTCTGTCATTGAGTTTGAGTCAACATAACAAATGATTCATAAAAGAATAATTTTAGTTTAGGACCAGTCAAAATTAAATTCCGTACCCAGTTTATACCTCGGTCGCTTTTTCAAACCAATTCAAGTATGTTTTGTCAACATTAACCTTTGAACCTGAAAAGCAAACAAACCGTTGCAGAACGTTACGGACTGCGAAGAGACATTTTTAGGATCAATCTAATGTCAGAGATGTATCATTAGCGAACTGCGAACTGATAATTCTATATCCCTATATTCTATATTTGCATCATTACACCTAAAATTTCTACATAAAGGATGATGATGTTCGGTTCAACTGGATCTCCTTGACGATATCCACGAGATATTTTAAATGAGGATGTTTTGCAAATTCATTGACCATTACTTTAGATTCTATATCAATATACAGAGTATTTTATCGATTGTCTAATAGTTGATTAATTATTTTTGTTGTATACACACTTTAAAGTTATTAATTTTTAAAAAAAAACGGACCAAAGAATTTTTAAAATGATGTAGTAAATCCATCAGAACTAGGACATTTTCCAAACAAGGTATTAGAGTCCAACTGTTAGAAAAGTGTAAATTTTATAATCCAGAATTTACAAATTTTAGCGATATTGACAAGTTATGTTTTATATTACAAGATGAAGAAACATGCTATTTTAGTGCCAAAACCCGCTTTCAAATCTTAAACAAACGTAATAATAATCTTTATAAGTAAACTTGTGAGGTTTTAATAATTGCATGTTTTCGTATCATTTAAACATTGTGTGTGTGTGTATGTATATAGTTATATTTAATATATTGTCTAATAACCATGCTAATAAGTGACTGTTTAGTGTGTATGTTCTATTGGAAGGTGTGCGGTTTATGGTACACCTGTATTGCTAAGTGTGTGGCTGTTTCAATAATTTTACACTTTTTTATTTTTATTAGTCTTAAGTGTAAATAACGTTATCTTATACCATATTTCATAACCATTTTAATGAGTGACGTTGTATATTTTATTGAATGGTATGTAGTATGTTGTACCCTTATGTTATTTAGTGTGTGGTGTTTTTATAAGTTGTACTTTGTATGTGTATTAGTCTGCCAGTGTTAATAGCTATATTTTATACCGTCTCTCATAACTCTATTAATGAGTGGCTTTGTATTTTGCAATGAAGTTTTATAATGTATATAATCAAAGGTGAGACGTAAATAAACCAATGTCTGTCTGTCTGTTATTTGCTTTAAATCTTTTTAGTGGTGTTTATTTCTTTTAAAATATTTTATTTTCAATTATATTCAGTCTTTAAATCAACATATTTTTTCTAGTCTAGCTAACTTTTTTTCTGATGATTAATTTTTTAAAAAGTTTTTTTTTACAGTAGAAGAACAATAAATTGTTTTATTTTCGATCATAAGAAGTAACGCTTCCCAAAGCAGCTGGTCGTCTATAGAACATACATAATTGTTATTATTGTCTCTCAGTTTATGCTGGTCGTCTATAGAACATACATAATTGTTATTATTGTCTCTCAGTTTATGCTGGTCGTCTATAGAATATACAGAAATGTTATTATTGTCTCTCAGTTTATGCTGGTCGTCTATAGAATATACAGAAATGTTATTATTGTCTCTCACTTTATGCTGATCAAGAGTTGATTTAACAGTCTTTAACAAGTTCAACATATATAAAATGCTGAACAAGCTCCCATGTCATACCATTTTTATTAAACAAGTGAAAGTTCTGGTATCTGACGAGGGAAAGCGAATCAGATACAAGAACTTTTACAAGTTTCATAAAAAATGGTATGACACGGGAGTGAGTTTAGTATTATATTTATTACTCGCCTTCTAAAATGTAAATACAGCTTAACATTTTCTTTTTTCAACTTAACATTACCAACTTTTTAATTGTTAACAACATCTGTAACATATAAATCAAAATATTAAAATAACCATCAGTCCACCTAATTTCAGATAAGACACAAATTAAATAAAGTTTGTGAATTCATTACTTGGTTGCGTTTCAAGCGATTTGAGAATGATATGCGCTTCTACTTCCTGAATATATTATGTAGGTAGGTAAATACTTATCTTATCACAAAGTGTACTTGCATAGCACATTTTATGGCAAATCAAATGTGTAAACACCCCACTTCAGCCATAGCACCTTCTATCAGTGTCAAGGTCATGAAAATGTTATGTAACTCTTACCTAAATTTCATACGACAATCAAATATACTACTAAAAAAAGAAACGCCTAGCTGGAAATGATCATGTGTTTAATCACTTAAGATTGCGTTATAATTGACAGTCATAAAAAAAACACTACTGAAAATATATTTGACAAGGATAGCAGTGCTGGGACGCTACAGATGATATGAGTCAGAAGATCAAGGTCGTCAAGGTATATCTCGTATGACCACCATTACATTGCATCACAATCCGGATAAACGGTCTAGACATGTTCTGTAGTCTTCCCTCAAAGCTAGGAACAAAGCAGGTAATGTCTGTGGCTGAGGGTCACACTGTCACGCACGCGTCGATTAAGATCGTCCCGTAAATGTTCAATTGGGTTAAGATCTGGTGAACGTTATTCTGACAAGGTAATCTCTAGTGAATCTTGCTGTACGCGGACGAGCATTATCATGAATGAAAGGACACATGGTCGATTGATTTTACCACAGTAACGTCTAGCTTTTAGATTGCTTTAGACTCGTATAAGATCCTGTTCTACCACAACCAAATCTAAGCACTTCCTGTACACAATGTAAAGCATATCGTTCATTACGAGGTCTGCAGACACGACTTCTTCCGTCAAGATGTCTGAGCCTTGACTCATCACTGAACACCACAGTTCTTCATCTTTGCGAAGGCCACGGGAGATGCTGTCGACGTTGTTGTGAATGACGTCGTGTAAGGATAGGTCCTCGTAATGGTCTCCTTGGACGAATACCAGCTTCACGTAGGCGGTTCCTCACAGTTTCGTCTGGGATTGTTCAGAGTCCTAGCACTACAGATGTTGTGGAAGATGCTGTGGTGAACCTGTTCCACAAATGACAAAGGCGAATAAACTTGTCTTGAGTGGGTGTGCTTACTTCGGATCATCCTGACCTAGGACGATCACGTGTCGATCCTTGCAGCTGGTACCGATATCAAAGTCTAGCTATGGTACTCTGTGACACATTAAATTGTCTTGCAATCGCAGATTGTGACTCTCCAGCCTCCAAATGACCGATTGCATTGTTGCGCTGAGCCTCGGTCAGTCCAGGCATAACTTTAAATCATTATTACAGTTTGTCAACTGCTGGTAAAACATTTAGATCCACTTTATAATATTAATAATGCTGCATAGACTGTACGTGTAAAAGAAGCTGCAAGAATCTTTTCAGATTCACGTTTTTTACTTTTAAGAAGAAAAACCTATATTGTTGCGTTTTGAAGAGTAGTTTTCAATTTCAATGGATTCAAACTCGGAAATGATTACCAGGTAGTTTATTGTTTATTTTCGAAAAGTTACATGGGAAAATATTGGCTATGCGTTTCAATTTTTTGAGTAGTATGTTTTAAAGAAGATTTTATGGCAGCCCTAGTCAACACCTTATAAATGGGGTGATATTTAAACGTAATTTATTTATGTGTATCCATAAATGGTTGTTGTTTCTCTTTTAATTAAATTTAACAGAGCTGACAAAATTTGATCGCCGTATTTGAAAAAGCCACATTACCACGTGATCAAGTGAAAATAGTCCCGACAGAACTTAAGCACGTGGATTGTTATTAATGAGTGGTGTCTCTGCTGAAAACGGCGTTAAACATAAACTTAATCACTCACTGGCTCAGTGTTCTAATGACGTTCAACAACGTATGCAACCAAATGGTAAGAAACTACTTATCTTGGTGACCCCACACATATATTTGCTGGGTTTTGTATTGACAAAGCTTTTTCAAAAGGAATTTTTTGTCATTTTATATTTAAGAAATCAAAGTTAACTTATTAATACAAATTTTTAATTTTATACTTCTATGCAATGTTACCTGTACGTATGTGCCACGTCTGTGTTACCTGTACGTGTGTGCTACGTTTGTGTTACCTGTACGTATGTGCCACGTCTGTGTTACCTGTACGTATGTGCTACGTCTGTGTTACCTGTACGTATGTGCCACGTCTGTGTTACCTGTACGTGTGTGCTACGTTTGTGTTACCTGTACGTATGTGCTACGTCTGTGTTACCTGTACGTATGTGCCACGTCTGTGTTACCTGTACGTATGTGCTGCGTCTGTGTTACCTGTACGGATGTGCTATGTCTGTGTTACCTGTACGTATGTGCTACGTTTGTGTTACCTGTACGTGTGTGCTACGTCTGTGTTACCTGTACGTATGTGCTACGTCTGTGTTACCTGTACGTATGTGCTACGTCTGTGTTTAGGTGCAGAGCAAACGTTCACAGAAACTGTCCTTAAAAATTTGGTTTGATGAGAACTACAGGTTTATCAAAACTGCAGTTTATCAAAAGCCAGTGCCTTTATGACTTCACGTTGTTGACACGTAACGCTGGAAACCCTACAACAATACACTACTCATTTGTTTATTTTTAAGTTAAACATAAACACTGGTTGACTAGACTTGGCAGGTAAATTGTAAAACAAAATTTCAACGAGAGAGATAATTTGTTTTCTTAATACCGTCTCAACGGTTGTTCAGTTATCTCACGACGGCACTCTGTACACCTTGGTTACGTGAAACAGATGTGCTTCTCAGTAAATCAACACAAACGAGGTGTAACATTAGTGTACATGTTGTCCGTCTTGTTTGTACGAGCAGATATCGATGTACTTGTGCTACCTTGTGTACTCTACTTTATAGACTAGTTACACCGACTTGGAGGCAATAATTTTTATTTATCGCATTATTTGCAACGAAAAGTTAGGCATTAGTAAGTACAACTTTCATAAACGCTTGGATCCGACATGACAGTTGACTAAAACCCGAACCTACTAACCTTTATGCGGGCACTGAAAATATTACAGACTGTGGTCGCCACACCTATTCAGAGTTAATACAGGAAATGTGTGGATGTCAATTTTGTGAATTTTCCAACATAAGGTTAAGGTTTAGTCTGCATCTGTCTTCACACATTGACGTTTAAAATATATTGCACTTATCACTTCCAAATACCCTTTTAAAACTGCTTTTCAAAATAGATGGGTTTTTTTCTACTTATAATTGTTTTCTGTATTTTAATCGCTCAACTCCCGTAAATCAGCGTGATTGATTTCTTCTGTTTTAATGCTCTTACATATAAGCCTGCCTCCTTTTAAGCTGATGCAGTGTCCTCTGGCGCCCAGTCAAACACACGTACAATAACCACGCTTCAGTCCAATTGAAACTAGTCCAGAAATAGTTAGTTCCTCTCTCCAACTTCAAAGCTTTTTCAATCCAAAATAAATTAAATATTGAGCCAAAAGCCCACAGTAATGAACACTTCACTGGGATGTGATGAAGGGTCTTGATTTGCGTAAGAGGTTTACGGTGAAATATTCACTTTCCTAAGACCAATATAAAGCCTTGGCTTATCCTTTTAGTACACATTGCCGCGACTGGGATCGGGATCTCAGTTTAGAAAGCAAATTTTAATTGTCACTTACATTTTATAAAAATGACAAAATTAGCGTTCGACTGATAGGTAATATTCTTTTTACAACTTTTATGCTTCCAAGTCTACAGCCATTAAAGTAAAACCTACCACAACGTGAACTTAAGTTCAGACATGCAAACTAAAATGTGTGTGCAAGTTAATCTGTTGTAATGTTTGATAAATATCTCGTCAACTCACAAAGTGAAGGTATAAAGTGTAAGCGATGCTTTAGCACGCGGGCAGTCCACTGCATTTTCTGTCATTTCCACAACTATTAGCTTTAGGCAAGGCCACAGGGAAATGACTTGAACCTAATCTTCAAGATATCGGCTGCAGACTCGCCAAACACGATCATTGTTCGCTTGTTCTCCACTCAAATTTAATGATTTTTTCCCACCATGATTCACGATTTTAGGTTTCCTGTTATGGCTCACTTCATACAAAAGCAAAGGGCAAAAATAGGGGAAAATATTATTGTTAAGTTATGACTTGGTTTGTGTGTTTCAAAGAACAGAGCAGCCGAACACAGGGGATAGCTTGGGGTTGTTTTACAAATTAAAGGCAGCTCTCGGCTTTGAGAGCCAAATTTTCTTTCTCGCTTTTTGACACGAACAATAACTTGAGAGGGCCATGGCACATACACAAAGAGGCTCTTCCGTTTGACCCATTACTTGACCTAAATCATGTGGCCAATTCAGAGTGGATTGAGAGCATGTCATTAACTTAAATTGAAAAATGATAATTTCCATTTTTTTGTATTCAATTGTCGGCCAGCCGGCCTGAAAGAACCAAATAACAAATAAAGTGGATATTTTCACTGGACGAATAACAATACTGTTTTTCTGATAAATTATCATCAGCCGAAGTCTCAGAACATCATTACCGACCAACCCTGCGTCAACATTGCCAACAATATTGTCTGATGTAGAATTTCAAACTCTTTGTTCATACGAGAGAGATTGCCTAGAAATTTACACAAAATGGAAATGGGTCTTGTATAAGAGCGTTTGCGTAAAGAAATTAAACACGAAATTATCAATATAATTAATGAATCACGCAGGGATGTGTTCTAAGTCCCATTCTTTGGCCCACGAAGGGTAAACAACTGGTCCAAAGTGATGTCTTATCAGTGCTCAGCCCCAGGAAATCTCCCTCACAAGGGGATCGCACCGACGATGAATCGTCTTGAAGAGCCTCAACCATCTCCAGTTGAACATTCCTTTATCTCCCTCTCCCCCACCACCCCCACCTCCCCTTCTCCCCCCTCCAGCACAAAGAGAGCATATTTAAGCAAGGGCGTCCACCCTCTGTATAAGGAATTGCTTCTGTGAGACAATTTTAGTGTGAAGTAAAAGCGACCACCCTCTGTATAATGATACATTTTCTTCTAGGTACCGCTTCATAAAGTAATTAAGGACGTTGTGAACCATGTTGTTGGGGTGATGGGTTGGCTTACAAATACCAAACTTGATTGTAAACTGTGCACATTCTAAAGAAAACCATTGCATCCCAACAGTTAACAGTAATTTGTCAGTCCGTTTTAGGCTTTGACATATAGAAATACATAATACTTTTTGGGGAAAAATAAAACATTTCAGACAAAAAACATTTGACTCTGAATTATATTGTGTGGCATTCTCAAAGATTCAAAAAGCCGATAATAACAGTATTTGTCTTTAAAAGGAGGGGATATCTTTTTGGGGTGGGGAATACTGGAATGGGGGAAAGGGGTGTGTGATGTAATGTGTATGGCTTATGAAATATATTCTTCCATTCACAACGTGTTATTACTTTCGTACAGACACGCCCTTTTTTTGCACAGTCATTTTACATTATGTATCTGGGGTTAGAGTAAATATTAACAGTGATATGCATCAGTGTTTTGTTGGTTTTTTGTTGTCCAGTGCTGTGCAATGGTAAAAAAACAAAGATTTTTTTAAAAATATTGTTTTCAACTCAATTAAAAGGTTTTTGACATTCGTTTCTCGCGTCAGGCCTAGGCTACGTGCAGTTGGCATCTAAGAAGTAGGCCACTTTTATGTGAATATTTGTAGTGACATTATTATACATGTTTATTATAAATCCATGCAATCTCATTAAAACCAGTTCCACAATCCCGTTGCGCATTCCTTCACTAATTGTAGGATCTGAGCGTCACCGATT
>JAULCD010235143.1:0-10403 GCA_032361085.1 Calliostoma canaliculatum
AAAAATGGTTGTAAACTGTGCACTTTCCAAAGAAAAACAAGTTTTTCTTTGGAAAGTGCACAGTTTACAACTATTTTAGGGCATTTGTAGACTAAATCCATTAACCCAGTGACATGGTTTAGGACGTCCTAAAGTTATGACGTCTTCGTAAAACGGGGCCCAGGCTTTATAAATATTTGAATCACTTGGTCCTTTTTCTACAATGTCATTTCTTTGAAGTTTAATAAAATGTTCTGTTTAAACTGAAGCATCCAGTCATGTTTACGAAATGGTACAAATAAACTATTGGGGGCGGCTTTGAAAAGCTATCGCAATTTTACGATATCGTAAACTATTTCACTGAGCTAATCGTTAAAGTTTATAATTGCTAAAACTCATTGTAAACAGCGCACTTTTCACCTCTGGAAAGTGTGCAATTCACAACAATGTTTTGGCATTTAAAAACCTAAACAACTAGCTCAGAAAGGTGGTTTATGATGTACATTTACTTCTGCTTTGCAAGTCTATAGATATCTCAGACCATCTTATTGCAGCTAGGAAAAACCTCATGAAACTGAAAAACAGGGCCCTGTTCCTCAAAGCTACTTAGGCTAAGTTGATCGTGCCCAAAAATAACATTGGCTTACGACAGTCGTAAGCCTGTGATAAAAAGCAGCTACACAGGACATTGTTTCAAAAATCATTTACGATAAACTTAGCCTAAGATCGCTTTGAGGTTTCTTACGGATTCACAGTTTTATTATTTTGGAAATATGCGACGTGTTGGTGTCGATAGAAAGAAACATTGTCAACTTATATGTGCCACTTAAACATAGCAGTATTAGTTTCCGCAACGAAACGTCCCATATTCCTAAAATAAAAGAAGTGGTAATCTAGTAGAAATATGTTCTCACTACTTTAACATACTCATGTAAGTGGTTGACAAGATCGATAGGCACTCTGTTTAACTCTCCATTACCTAGTCGGGTGTTATCAGCTATTAAACCACTAGGGCTGGTTATGTCCATTGTTCTTGTAGGTTGTTTTTAAGGTCGGAGGTTGCTATTGGAGCTATGTTATTTGAACGATTCCATGATGTCAAATAGGTAAATCGGGAGTCTCTTACCACAGTGACAGTGGGTCCCACGTGGTGTAAGTAGGCTAGCGCCCCCCTCTACGGGTGATATGGATTCAACGCTCCCGCCTTCGGCTCGAGCGTTGAAATCCATATTACCCTTGAGGAGGGCGCTAACGTTTTCATAACACGACGTTTCTGGGCTAGTTTTTGGCGTCAGGTGAGTTACTACCCCAGAAACTTCGTGCTTTCACTGGAAAAATGTATATATATATAATTTAGCGGTGTTCTATTGGTTTAATGAGGAAATTTAATCAAACCAATAGACAACCGCTGAATAATTTATATACATATTTTCTAGTGTTTACACTTAAATACGTTGCAATCTATAATAGTTCGGATAATATTTGTTCAGAAACACGGGTAAAATTCTCATTATATTGAATTGTAACTTGCAGTTGACATAACTATTCCCTTACAAATAGCTAACTAGACTAAATAAGCTATATATCGTTTGCTGCCGATGTAGGTTTTGCTTTCTGAAAACTATGAAAATTCGCATTAGTCGTCCTAAGTATAATTAGATTGACAGCTGCATTGTATTTATTGGATGTGTTACTTTTAACAAACGAGACTTATTTTCTCAATTCATAAACCTAGTTCTATGTGGCAATGTCATGAAAATAGTCTATGTTGACGTTTCGTGAAGGGTAATGAGAGACATAAAAAACAACAAAGATACTTTTGAGACCCTGCTTCTCTTATGCGTTAAGACACCAACACCTTTTCGTGGTTAACTGGCTTTTCCCGAAGTCTTTAACCGTAAGAATATTGACGAAACAAGAAATGTAGGTAAATAATGTTTTTACACACAAGCACATACCAGTCGAGTTTACTTTAAAAATATTTGTTATACATTATGTATAATTTTAAGTCATCTTGTTTTATTTTAGTCTACTATGTTAAGACACTCAAATGTCGTAATTTGCAACAAAACAAACTGAAACACGTTCACAGTGAGCAAGTATGTTTAGGCAAGTTTTTGCTCGTTTGAAATACACATGAGGGCCAAACAAATATTTTCATATGCCCCCACTGAGCGTATAGCATTTAGACATGCTGTGCTTTAGTATGAACTTTCCATGAAGCAGGTTGTAGTGTTGTGACTGGAGTGATGATTTCTGAATGAGCATGAATTTGATGAAGGGAAGATGCTAATGCACTTCAAGTACAGGAAACTAAATGTCCTGGGTACTGTAGGCATGTCGTAATGTATATAAATAAAGTGAAATGTACTTCGTTATCGTTCAAAAAGATAACAAAACAAACACATTTATATTGCTTATGACGACAACATATCACTGCATCTTGAACTTTCGTTTGAGTCATTTCAGAGAAATCAATGGGCATTTTATTCAAAGTTAAACAAGTTACCAAGGACATATTTAGCATTCATATTTAGTTGAACAAACATCACCTATGTAATAATGGGTTGATTAAGGCTGACATAACATCTTCTTAAAAATATTTTATTGTGGTGTAAAATTTTAGGGTAGGTTTCATAACTTTGTAATGGGTTTGCCATTTATAGCATAAGTCATGGCTAATGTGCGGTGTTTACACATTTAATTTACCATAAAGATAATATTAGTAAGTGCATTTTATGATAAGATCAATGTACTTGTTTGCCTACGTTTCTTGTACATTTGAGAATATATTGTTTTATACAGGTATTGTTTTGTGTTTGGATAGAAGCGCATAACATTTAAGGTTCAAATGATTTGAACCTTAAAACTAGTGATGACACACTTTAAACTTTATTTAATTTTTGGCATAAATTAAAACTAATCTGAACTGAGTAGACTAAAAGTATTCCTAACTAATCTTTATTTATAGCACAGATGTTCCTACCAATTGAAAAGTTTAATGTTTAATTTTTTAAAAACTCACACGTTACGATATAATCTATTGTATTCATACACGTTTTAAAAAACGAAACAGTTAAGCAATATTTATATTTTAGAAGGCACGTAATAAAACAATACTAAGCTAGCTCCCGTGGTGTACCATTGTCTGCTCGCCAGATATCGGCAACATCATGAAACCTGAGCATATATGACCCGCCAAACAAACAAATAAGACTTTTCAGTAAATAGTTATGTAAATAACTCAGACGTTTTAGTGATGCAATACTTGTTTGAATTGAATGTTCAAGATTAACAAACTAAAAGATGTTCAGGATCAATTTTGAGGTTAAATCCTTGTTATGTTTCCGGAAAGCATTAGTGTCAATCAGTTAAACATGAGCCAATGATTGACAATGAGTCAATCGCCACAAATGACAGGAGTGTTGCTGACTGCCCTTGACCTGGACGACTTCCGGATACAACGGCCAGACAATATCGACATATGCGACGAGAGCTGCTCAGAGATCGCTTTAAAACGTCAAGAGCAGCAGTAGCCACGAGTGTTAACCATAGAAGATAAATCCACCCATCGCCAGTCATTCACTACCTGACGGGTGTAACTGTATACGTCCAAATCGTGGCCTCATGTTTCAACATCGTCACCGCCGATTATGATTTCAATTCGCAAGACAATCACCAACCACCTCATTTCTACCAACGACGAATCGCAATACTGTGTTTCATTTATATATGGACGGCAGCCTGTTCACAAAAGTATCGTAGATTCATGTGTCAGTCAGAACAAAATGATTTGGTGATGGACTCGGGAGTGATAAGATAATTGTTTTTAGTAATCTGAATACACAACCATGTGTTGATGCAATTATCGGGCCCGTAATTGATCCATTGCTACACCGCCACTTGGCATTCTAGCATGACAATACTAGTCCACAGGCCGCCAGCGTTACATAAGGATTTATTCAGCAAGCTGTAATTGATGTGATGTAATGGCCAGCATATTCTCAAGATCTCAATCTCAATTGAGCATTTGTAGGATGAGCTGGGAAGACATGTTTATCAACATCAGCCACCACCAGACAACGTCACAGATCTGACTCTGCCTTGCAGTAAGTATAACGCAACATTTCCATGGCCTTCAACTTTGCCCCATCATCTCAAAGCTTGCGTCAGAGCGAATGGATGGCACACACGATGCTGTGTTGAGTGACCAGTTTGATCTGTTTGCAGCATTTACTTTTTGTCGATATTAATTTTTCTAGACCATACACGCTGCTACTTAAAATGATTTTACAACCAAAACCTAAGTGGTTGTGGAATACAATATAAAACAGAGTAATGTATTGTCCTTGCGGGTCAGTATACATATATACTGAACTTATTTATATGTACTTACTTTTGGTGGTAATATTTGACTTCAGTATCCAGTTGGTGTGATAAGGGAGCGGATCATAAAACGAAATAAGTATCAAGTTTTGTAACGACATTTTTTAGTTTCGCACAAGTTGGACGAGATGAACTATTGTCAGTTAAGGTCATATTAATTAATCATATTTAAATATTATATTACTTGCTCTTAGTATTTGTTTATATTGAAACAAAATGTGTTCATAATCTGCAAAAGAAGTACTTGAACATAATATTTTGATACGTCTTTGTTTTCACAGAGTACTTGCTAAAAGGAAAATATATGTAACTTTAAATTAATTTGATCCAGGTGTGTGAAATAGTTTGCATATTGTCAGGCCATGTCTTTCATATCAAATTACAAATGGTAAACATGTCACTAGCCTGTTATCCTAACCGGAATAGGCCACCAGGCTCATATGTTCAGTTTGAACGTGCCAAAACTCTTGTAAAATGTCCACGTTTTGGCTTTGCACAGGTTTTTTTTTTAAAAGAAGACCACATGTTTGTAAACTAAACCCTTAGGCCCTACCGCCCACCAATCCATCCAACGTAGCCACTGAAGCTTTACTTCTCAGTTTGAAATATGTCAGGAATAGCAGTTAACCACGTCTTTACATGCCTAAACATCGCACTACCAACTTGTTCTGGTTGAGACTAATACGATCAAGAGCATCTCTCTTCATGTTGATCCATTCGAGAATTTAGTTTTAACTCAGAACATCTCATTTAATTCAAAGTCATGTTCAATTAGCCAACATCATCAGTCGGACTATTACTGTTCCAGACATGATTATGTAAATCAAACGTCTGCGAACTCCAAATCATGAAATGCACTCGATGTTTGTTTGACTGAAACACTTGAGAGGGTTAGAATAACTTACATATGAAATGCATGAATCAGTATTTATACTGTGATCATAATACACCCACTGCTTGTCATTTTATAAATTATATTTAATGCGTGCGTTTGATGAAATTATTTAATCTAAACTGAACAATATGACAGCCATATGAAATGACAAGCAGTGGGTGTATCACGAGCACAGTATAAATAATTGCTTCGTGATTACATTTACATAAGCATTGTGTTTGTTTGCCATCAGTATTTTACTTTTTGTAAAATAAAAATATGTTTTAAAACAAAAAATCGCAAACTAAATGCTGATTCTCGTATAATTTCATATATACGAGTCCGCACACGGACACTTTCTGAACGTCACTGATCACTTTCAAAAAAAGAAAATGTGAAATACGCGCTAAAAAGTTGATGGATTAACGTAACAAAGCACTTGATCAAAACACAGTTTGACATGCGTTCTTTCTTGCAGAGGAAATTGTTTCAAGAGTTTTATCAGTAAAACATAACAAGCTTTGAAGTTGCGATTGCACGACCATGACGTTTATGTAAATGAAACATATTGGTGTGTCCTTTGAATAAAACAACGTGAACATTATACAATATGGAATGTCTATGAATAGCTCTGAGTTAGGTTTTGACGCGGTTTTTAACAAGGTTTATTGCAGGAACATATCGCCATGTCGTGTTGTGATATCGCCATGTCGTCTTATCGCGGTATCGCAATATGGGCATGTCGTGTTGTGCTATCGCCATGTTGTGTCATCTTACCGCGGTATTGCCATATCGCGTTGGTTATAGAACGCGATATTGCGATGGCCCCTCTCGGCCACCATACAAGACTCTATTAATGAACACGCCTACGCGCCGAAACAAGTTATCCATGTTCATTACTACACTTCTGTGTAGAAAAGGTGTGTTAATTTTCTTTTCTTATCTCTTCTAATTCTAGTTACTATTAAGACCTGGTGTATTAAAGTCACAATTGGTATTCTCCTTAAACCCCAGACCTGACATTAAGATTTTGAACGCAATAAGCTCAAGATTCAGTTTTGTCAACACTCTTGATCGATATCAATATTGACATTTCCTTGTGTTGATATTTGTCAAAGGATCTTTGTTAGCTTTGTTAATTGCCTGCCTATACTAGTCGGCCAAATGATTTTTTCCACCCAACCAAACCACTTATTTCAGTTTGAAAAATACTTTGGAAGTATTAGCCTCAAACAAAAAACATTATCGACATACAGGGTGTTATGGTTTAATCATATTACATGCTAACAAGTGGTTGGCAAAACCAATGTTCGGTCACGTTGTACAGAGAGATTAAAAAGTGTAGTAGACAACCGGAAAAAAACGTTGTTATACTCATTCTCATATCTAGGAGTCTGACAATGGCCGATGATAGAGTATTAACCATTACCGTGCGGCTCACGGAAATATCCGGGTCAGGCGACTAGTAGCCTGACCTGGGTAGTTCCGTGAGCAGCAGGAACAGACAGGCAGTGATGTTGGATGAGGCACTAATTGGAATAGGCAAAATCCTAAAAAAAACAATTCCGGGACACGCCAATCAAGACAAATTTTTCACAACTATGCCGCACGGTAAGAGTTAATTAGACACGTGGCAGTTAAACAAAACATGGCTATATAAAACATCACTGTTGATGATACACTGTTGAACATAAAGGTAATGTAAAGCTCACACTGTCTCTCTTAATTCATACAATGTATAATAAAAGCATAGTTGACCTATGTCTCTTGATGATAAACCCATGGATTTATAAATAATGCCACTGAATGACTGAACAGTGCGTGCAAAGTAAAAAAATAGATACATTTTACAAAACAGATATTTTCGGCATCAGCTTTTACGAATAGCTTTCAGTTCAAGAAGCTTTTGGTGACTTGGAAACCCTATAATCTGTTATAAGTTGACACATAACGTTACATCACATAAACGCTGTTATTGATTTCATCGCCCTGATTGTGAAAGCATTAATGATTATTCTCAGATTGACACTAATAGCCCTGTATTGTCTGTGTCTTTCAAAAAGCATCTTATACAAAACCCCTCTTAAACTAATGCATATTACCAACTGCCAACTAGAAGATTTAATACGGTGCTATTACCTGTCATAGATAGAAAAATCGTCTTCAGTAGCTTATTCCATCTATAACAGCCTAGCAATCTACATATAATGACAAGCTTCCTAGCGACTGTTCTTCATGAAACAGTGAGGTATTCCTATAAACATTGCACTGATCTTGCTTTTGGGTTCAAAATGCATTAGGTGGTTGAAACAATTATTTTTAAAAACATATTTAAAATGTAAATGAAGGTGGTCGGTTTTGTTTCTATAATTATACTGTAACTCAAGTATAACTCAAAACTGTTACCACCTAGTGCTGTTGAAAACCTGGAATGCTGTTTGTAAAGAGCCCCTATAAACTCAAGTCAATTCATTTATATTTTCATGTCGATTCTATAAGCGCCGGCAATGCCAAAAAAACCTCTCAAGTGAATTTATTTTTTATTTGGATTTAGCCGTTTTCAATGTCTCCAGACTCGTAAACATACAAATAAAAAGTAAAATGACTAATAAAGAAGTCTTGTAACAGATGTAAGCGTGTAGAGCAAGCGTTCAGAAGAAATAATACCATTCCCGTTTATGCTTTCAAAAATGACAGTGAGTTGAATGAGCGGTTCCCAAGCGATCTCTGCGTTACAACAGTCGTAAGCTAATGATATATTTTAGCACTTAAGATAAACTTTGCCTTAGATTGCTTTGAGGAACAGGGCCCGGGCCCCAAGCAATCCAATGATGGTTTCCAAAGGCATCATAACTAACATGTTATAGTGACCTAAAGCGTAAGAGAATGACATGCAAGGTGAGAAGCTTGTAAAAGTGGGAAACTTGCAAAAGCGGATAGCGTGCAAAAACAAGTAAATTTAGAAAGCGACTAACCAATATAGCTTGTGAAAGTGGTTAGTTTGCAAAGCTGTAGCGTGCATAAACGAGTGGCTTGTGAAAGCAACTCACAAGCAGAACGAGCTAACTGGTAAAACAAACCTGTGAAAGTAAATAGATTGTGAATGTAGACTGCAAAAGCGACTAACTAGTGAAAGCAACTAAATATATCATTTTGCTGCAGAAGAAAATGTATTGAACGTAATTCAGACATGTGATTGTTTCAGCCGAAGGCATGGGGCTTTTTTCGAAATTAAATGTTTGTGAAAATAATAATTTAAAAAAAGATATGATTGCATACCGAAACCTTTTCGTTAATTTAAGTGGCGCTCAACAAGAATTTATTTACTCACTCACTCACTCACTCACTCACTCATCAAGTTACAGCTGTAATATTGCCCAAAGAGGCACTGAACAATAACTCACTCACTCATGCAGTCCGCCATGCATCGTGCAAACAATCTCATAACAGATAACAGCTATGCCAGTTAAACCGAGTTGGTGTCCTCCCCAAACTACATCCATCATATACGGTATGACATCGTTGTTTATTTTTCTCCTGACAACTTATGTTGCATGATGAGATCGCTGACGCAAGTGTGAACCTGGAACCGATTTCTGAACGGTAAATAAATACATTCTAAATTTGCGAAAGTAGTCTTTCCTCCTTGTACTTTAGTGACAATATCAACAGAAATAGTTAGTCAGACAAGACGCATTGCTTACATAAAGAAACACCGTGCAAGCTGCAATTGTAGTGCTTCTCTGAGAATAAAAGACAAGTGTTTTTGAGAGAAGTATTTTAATTATTCCAACATAAGTTGTGGTTGTACATTACAAGTTATATTCCAACACACTTGCGTGCCTTCACGCTATAGCTGAGAGATGTAAAACAAGATAAGTACAAACATATGTACAGGCAGATTAACATACGGCAGAAGCCTTTGGATAGGGACCGATCATTTGTATATAGTACAATGAAGCGGAATGGGGTGGGGGTGCAGTCAAGTATTAAAAAAGCTTACCCTTTCCTTAAGAGTGTCCTATTTTTGTGTGACCCTATAATGTTTTTGTGATAACTTTACTTACAAAGACTGTGGTTTCAGCTTTGTTAATATGCATACTTTTGTCTGATGCTGAACAAGAGTGAAAGTGGTCTCTTGTAGACGTAGTACTTGCTGCAGGTGTCTGATTGACATGTGAAAACGCCTCATGGGTACATAGACTATGCTTATAAAGTCCCCTTCATATATTGGTACTACCATTATATGATCTTATCGTCTACAAATATTTCAGATCCAGGTACCAAAAAAACCTCAATATGAACTATGTTTTTTAACCACTGTATTTTCTAATCCCCTAGATGTCTCAGCTTTCATCTTAGTGCTCTTGTTACGAGAGCGCTAATGTCGCAGTTACGACATTTTAGCTTAATGAGACCTATGTGGAACAAGACCTTGCCCTTTCTTCAGCTTTCGTTGGACATTTGGTTCAATAAATTCGGTCAAGGGTCAAAGAGAAATATTGACTGATATCGATCTTAGCTAACGACAGCTGTGCGGAATGTTCCCTTGAATAGTAACCCTTACCGTGCGGCTCACGGAAATATCCGGGTCAGGCTACTACATGAACAGACAGACAGAACAGACAGACGGCAATGATGGGTAAGGCACTAATTGGGATAGGCGAAACCCTTAAAAATTCCGACACACGCCTCTGAGGTTAACGTCTCCAAAACAATACCGCACGGTAAGGGTTAAATATTTGACATATTGATGTCGACAATCGTCGTGTGCACGTGTTGTAATATGGTTCACTAAATAATTAAAACTATTACCTTTGTAATTGCATAATGCATTCTCATGTACGCACTAATTACAATCAATTACAAATAAATGACTAACAAGATGGTTAGATCGAAGTATGTAGTTGTGCTTGAAAAACTACTTATTTATTTACGCTGATTTGTTATATAATAGATTCAACAAACAATACATTATTAAATTAATCAACAGTGAAAGTTTAGATAGACTTATACCGATTTGTTTAAATGTTGCATTTTAAAAGTTGATGAATAAATAACTAGCAAAGGTATATGGGCCATATTCTACCCCTGTCGCATCACACACCACTCCAAACGACGTCTTTTGTGCAGGTCTGATAGAGTTGGACGTTTTATTACTCTT
>JAULCD010235254.1:0-16272 GCA_032361085.1 Calliostoma canaliculatum
AGAGAGAGAGAGAGAGAGAGAGAGAGAGAGAGAGAGAGAGAGAGAAACTAGAATGACTTGTTCTTTAAGGTGTGGATGAAGTTGTTGAAGTAATCTATGGACACTGAGTGGGGTGGTGTTGACAGGGGACAGGGAGATAAGTTTGACAGAGGGCAGTCATCTCCTCCACCCGGGGTAGACGCCAGCTGACAGGGGTTCAGCACCCCGCCACAAGCGCACACTGTCAGGAGGATGTGGCAGCGATAGCGAGTATCAGTAGAGGAGTGCCGCTCACAGCCGCCTCCACACCACTGTGTCAAACGCTTCAATAAAAGTGTGTTGTTATGTTTAAAACATTGACTCTGTTTAAAACATTGACTCTGCGTAAAATTCCAGTTTAATTTTTTTTTTCTACTATTATTTACAAAAGTATGCTCAACTTTAAATTGAAAGTAACACTAATTGTGTGTGTTTGGACATATAATTATTTTTTCCGTGTGTTAGAGAAAGAGACAGATAGTAAGAATGAGAGAGTGGTGATAAAGGAAAGGAAGTGAAACAGAGATAGGTGAGGAAGAATGACAGAGATTGAGAGAGTGACAGTCTGGTTTGTGTTCAACTCTGTTAGTTTATTTGATTGACAATATTAAACAGTTGTTTGTCAACAAGGGACCCTGGTCAAAGATTCTAAACAACCAATACAACTTACCCTGTAGGGCTCGTAATTAATTTAATAGGACTAAACCGATTTGTTTGTATTGTTGAAAACCTTCAGTGGTAATTTGTTTCAAAAAGCACCTGAACGGAATACGTTGTCAACTGCCTATTTAATTAATCTTTTACATCTAAACGAGTGAACAATGAAATCTTGCCGTCACCATACACACGTTAACCCTTACCGTGCGGCATAGTTTTAGAAAAGTTATCCTAAGTGGCGTGCCCCGGATTTTTTAAATGGTTTCCTCTATCCCAAATAGTACCTCAATCAACATCCCCGCCTGTCTGTCCATGAGGCTCACGAAAATATCCGGGTCAGGCCATGGTAGCCTGACCCGGATATTTCCGTGAGTCGCTCGATAAGGGTTAAGCGTGTGGACACACCTGTACTCGGGGCTCCCAGGAGCTGCTAGTTTCTGCTGCAGTCGTTCACAGCTTTACGACTCGTGCACCAGACTTTGAAGCCCGTGCTTACAAAATATGCAAGTTTAAAGGACTATTTCATGTCTGTCCATGCATCATAAAGTTTGTAGTCAGTGACTCTATTGGGTCGACCATAAACTGGGCTTTATCGCTTGGTTTGGCTTTAAATTGAAAAAGTAATGCCTTTGAAATATGTGCATGAGATATACGTATGGCAACCACCTTCAGTAAACCCTGGTTCCAGCATGAGAGTTTGGCGGTGAGTGAACTGTGAACTAGCTTGTCTGTTTACCACACCGTATTGTAAGTCTGTTTACCACACCATATTGTAAGTCTGTTTACCACATCATATTGTAAGTCTGTTTACCACACCATATTGTAAGTCTGTTTACCACACCATATTGTAAGTCTGTTTACCACACCATATTGTAAGTACAGCACCACCATCAAACATACTTTATGAAGAAAGTAAACAGAAAAGAAAACAAGTTTAGTTTTTTTCTAATTCATTTTTTTTTTTCCAAAACGACAACACGTCAGTTTTACTCTACTATCTATTTTTAATTGTTAAAGAACTAATTTAGAAACTGTATGTTGTCGTGTGTTTTTTTAAATAAAAGAATAACAACCGCCAAAACATGCTTTGTGCATGGGAATATTCTAGATGTTCGATTTAATATTAGTAAAATGGATTGTACTTTATAAACGGTAGTGTTGTTGTTAAAAACAAATAATTATGTACCGCAAATTACTTATATTATTATATTATGTATATATTTAGTTTTAAGGATGTTTCGTAATAATTAAAAGTTGACTATATTCAATCAACGTCACACCAACAACATGATGTTGGACATCTGTCAGCGTGTCGCTTCCTTATTCTGCGCTGTCATACAACACAAACGCCAGTATGTTCATATTTACGACATAATAAAAGTGGTTAAATACTTAATGTTGCGAGTCCGAGTAAACCTTGCCTTGTGTTACAATAGACAACATGTAATAAGAAGCCATAACGAAAGCTTGTGGTCTTAATATCTACAGAACAACTTGCGCGTTGTGCTTAACAAGCTGAGCTTCTAATGGTAGTGTGGGAACCATGCTTACTATAAAAGCGTCTTGTCAAGTTTAGTACATGCATAGACTTTTATTACTTTATGTTTTAAACACAAACACGTCATTTGGTCCTATTTCATGAAGCTTTCGTAAAGGTAAGACATCCTTCCAAATTATTTACTTTTTCCGAGATATTTACTCGTTCCGAGAGTGCTAAGATGATAGTTAAGATGTTATACCTTTACGGAAGCTTCATAAAACGGGACTTTGGCGACTTTGGTATCGCGCGGAGTTACTGTTGACATTAACAGATGAAAGAACATTCATTGCCCTTGTCCGATTAATCCAGCATATGAATCTAAAAGATTTCAAGAAAGAATGTTATGGTTTTATCTGCAAGACAGTCAAAGCCTGAGCTTCATTCATATCTCTCTGTCCCGTTCCGAGGTGAATGAGACGGAGCGGGTTCCCACACCTATTCTGGGATGAGAAAGGGGAGATTTATCACCCGAGTCTCCACCGCTCCTTGAATAAAAAGCGACGCTGTCCATTGAATGTATTTCCCGGCTACGGAGGCAGGTAGTTAGAAGCCGGTGGAAGATGAAAGAAAGGACAAGATTGGAGATGATCATGTATTGCACGACGCATTGCCTCCTCACTGGCTAAGTCCTCGGCGTCGATTACTCCTTCGTCTAATGACGGATAATTGATGAGATGAGTTTTAAACGTGAGAGTAAATATGCGACATTAATAGCCCCCTCTTTTGTTGGAGACAACGAGCACAGTGCTGGCATGCTAGACAGCAAGAAGCCGTCCTAGGACGATTAAAATACCATCAGCTTCGGGTGAGAGAACGGGTAGATTGCTCCCATTTCACTAGCGCCGTGCATGACCCCAGGGGCTAGCCATTGTGGCCGCTAGGTGGGAGAACTTTATACGAGTTGTGATATGATCTACAAACTGCTGGTGTGAAGATTGCCTCTTTGTGCGGCGTTTACTTGTGTTAGTAGAATGCTTCATAGTTTATTTACAGATTTATTGCATCAATTACTTTGTTTGAGGAATTAAAATACCGCCCTCCACCCCAACTGAGCTTCGAGTCGACAGTTCCTCGTTAAAAATAGATGCGGTACTGTTTTATAGTCAAGTGAAATAAAGACCTTTGTGTGTTCAAATTTTCTCTTCGGTTTCCTTAATGGGTAGGAAAATCGAGCTATCATTTTACAGACTCATAACGACAATATAAAAATGTCGTCAATAAAAGTAATTTCTTTTATTTCACAGATAATGATCTTTAACAAAACAGCACTGTAATGTATAAAGTGATTAAGCCGTTTAGAGCGGTTTTCTATAATGTAAATGAGGTTGTCGGTTTGACATAAACGGGAATTACGACATTAAAGCGGCGTGTGTCTACAAGATTCATATACGCGTGAATTCGTCTGTGTGTGTTAATGCTGATTTTTATTTGCTCTTTATATCATCGTCACTTTATTTCCAATTTAGAAAATGGGACATTATACATTGTCGTTATTACTATGTGATATTCCGGCACAGTTGGGTGGTAATTTTATGAATTGCATGGAGATCTCCGACCTCCGGGTCCACTAACAATTGCACTGAACATACTGTGTCATCACTCAACACACTCTAAATATGGATGCATTATGTCCTCACTAAACACACTCTAGATACTGATGCATTATGTCCCCAATCAACACGCTCTAGATACTGATGCATTATGTCCCCAATCAACACACTCTAGATACTGATGCATTATGTCCTCAATCAACACACTCTAGATACTGATGCATTATGTCCCCAATCAACACGCTCTAGATACTGATGCATTATGTCCCCAATAAACACGCTCTAGATAGTGATGCATTTTGTCCCCAATCAACACACTCTAGACATGGATGCATTATGTTCTCAATCAACACACTCTAGATACTGATGCATTATGTCCACAATCAACACGCTCTAGATACTGATGCATTACGTCCCCAATCAACCCACTCTAGATACTGATGCAGTATGTCCTCAATCAACACGCTCTAGATACTGATGCACTATGTCCCCAATCAACACACTCTAGATACTGATGCATTATGTACTCGATCAACACACTCTAGCTACTGATGCATTATGTACTCAATCAACACGCTCTAGATACTGATGCATTATGTCCCCAATCAACACACTCTAGATAGTGATGCATTATGTACTCAATCAACACGCTCTAGATATGGATGCACTAGGTCCTAACTCAACACACTCTAGATAGTGATGCACTATCTCCTCAATCAACACGCTCTAGATACTGATGCATTATGTACTCAATCAACACACTCTAGATACTGATGCATTATGTACTCAATCAACACACTCTAGATATAGTGATGCATTATGTACTCAATCAACACGCTCTTGATACTGATGCATTATGTCCTCAATCAACACACTCTAGATACTGATGCATTATGTCCCCAATCAACACACTCTAGATACTGATGCATTATGTCCCCAATCAACACAGTCTAGATACTGATGCATTATGTCCTTAATCAACACACTCTAGATACTGATGCATTCTGTCCCCAATCAACACACTCTAGATACTGATGCATTATGTCCTCAATCAACACACTCTAGATACGGCGTGGAGACTGAAAGAGATCACATGTCGTCACTTTATTTAATAGCAGACTAATACCTTGAACATCACCACAAACCACATTTACAACAACAACAAACAATAAGAAATAATTTTGTAGTAGATTTATATAAAATCTGGATCACATTTTATGAAGCTTCCGTAAGGCTAAGGCATCTTAGCTTTCATAACGAGAGTGCTGAGATAAAAGTTAAGATGCCTCAGTCTTATAAAGGCTTTGTGGAGCGAGATCCAAGAGTTTGTCACAGCATTAAAGATGTGCAGTACTATGTTACGACAGTGACGTGTAATCACTTGTATGTATTATGTTCTTTGTTGATATCAACTTCAGACAACAGGACACATAACAGTTAATAGATGTGCTGTTCAATACAAATTTAAACAAGTCCCTGAATGACTACATCCCTCCAACCTCTCTGTGCAGTGTATTTCCTTCTACGTTATTCTAGGGGCACGACCCTCTGCATAAAGGATTGCCTTCCACCTGTAAGAGCAGTATATCGCAGTTGGGATTTCATGTCATTTAACATTGCAGAATTATTACAAATATGTAAAATTATAATTATTTGCTATAAATATTTTCTAAGATTTTAAAATATAAATAATGTTACACATACATGACAGCAAACTAAATTTTTAAAAACGCATGCTGTCAAATTAATTCACAATACAACTTGTAGACGATAGTTTGCGAAAGCGATTCTAGAGGTGGAGTTATGCTGATAACCTGAACTATATTTCACACACACACACACGCCACACACAAACACCACACACACACCACACCACACACACCAGACACACACATCACACACCACACACACACCACACACACCACAAACCACACACACCACACACACACCACACCACACACCACACACCACACACCACACACCACACACCACACCACACACCACACACCACACACCACACACCACACACCACACACACACATCACACACCACACACACACCACACACCACACACGCACACACCACACCACACCACACTACACACACACACCAGGTTTGTGCTTCAGCGGGTATTCTGGGGACACCTTGAAGGTCAGACATCCAATCTTCAAATTTGCATATTTCAAAGCCAAATTTGGTATAACCTTTATGTGTTGGAGAAGTGTTTTAGACACGCATGCCGATGCGTTTCAAATCTATCCTGTTTCCGCTTATTATGGCCAAGTATGCATAAATCAAGATATTGCCCACAATAACTGGTCCCGTGATGACGGGAGGTCAGAGGTCAGCTCGAGAAGACAAATGTCAACACGATACCATCTGCTCTTGGGGCGGCAGATATTAGCACAGGCTTGAAAACAGATAGCTGACTTTTATGATTGTTTAGGAGCGAGCTTGTCGACAAGCGATTGTTTTTGTGACATGAGTTCGACAGAAAACTGATTTACACCGCGAGGACAAGATTAAGTGTGCTTCATTTGCCCCGACTGATGAGGCGGGGACAGACGCCGACCGTCACCGTCACTGACATTGCCCTGACCTCCCACATTAGCATAATGGTGATTGACCCCATTGAAGTGACACCCGTTAAAAATTACAATTTCAACTCGAAGCATTTAAGTATCTCTTGTTGTAAAACACAATAGTTTTGTTTAAGTGTCAAAAACATGCTGAAAATGACGGTCGAAACAAGAATCTCTAAATAAATTCAAAGCAAACACCAAATTTTAAGAAGTGTATAAAGGTATAAACATTACCTCGTCAAACTAATCATACAACTTATTTCTGTATGTTTATTATTGACAAATTTAAGCATATCTACGGACAAAACTTAGTAATCACAACGTTCTTTTCAATCCAACATCCAATAAGAATAAATGTTATTTATTTAAAGTAATAAAGTTTTTTTAATTAAATAAAAAAAATTCAAGTGTAGATCACTTTTGTCTGACAAAATGCAGTTCAACTGTGTAGGAAAATTCAGCTTTTTAGAACAGGGCTCCGTTCCTCAACGCGATCTTAGGCTAAGGTGATCGTAAATTCTAAAATATAAAAGTGGCTTACGACTGTCGTAGCGCAAAGATCACTTTGGAACCGGTTCCAAATCAATCTCTGCACTAAAAAAAGAACTCTACATGAAATTGTTTTAAAAATCACTTACGATCAACTTAGCCTCATGTCGCTTTTAGATCAAAGAGATTTGAGCAAAACAATGCGGGCATTAGATTTTACCCTTAACCTTTACACATACTGTCTATAAGTTTTCAAACTTATTTTGTTCGGTCAAAAGATAATTCAATGGACATTTGCCATTTATTTAACCTGCTTTTATTTATTAATAATCTGTATTGTGTTAATAGAATCGAAACCTTAAGTTTTGAATTATAAAATCTAAAATAATATCACATTAAAAAAGTAGTTTGAGACTAAAATAAAACACAAAGTAATTACTACATAAAACTACATTTGGCAAAATATGCTCAGAGACAAAAGTTAATTGATTAATTCAAGGTTAATTGTTGTGTCCACATGAAGCATCAAATCTATCTACCCGTCCCCACAGCGGCGGCGGAACGTGTTTGCTCTGCAATGACGTCACTCCGCGATGACGACAGACTAATTGCTGACTAAGCGATACCTCTCTGATCTCTGCGTCTCAATCACGTGATTCCAGACAGATCTTTTCACATCTAATCACGTGATCCTAGACCGTCTTATTCACATCTAATCACGTGATCCTAGACCGTCTTATTCACATCTAATCACGTGATCCTAGACATCTAATGAAGCAAGGCCGAGGTGATATGTTTGTGCTAGAACACTAATACTTCAGACTGATTAAAGCTTTTGAAGCACCGATTTATTGTTTAATCCGATTAGGCAAAAACAACACGTCTATTTGTTTTAGGTATTTTGATTTTGGAATAAGTTTCACTTCAATGTAACTGGTATTTGATAATAACCTCAATAGTGATTATTTAACTTTAGAATCTACAAAACCACGTTAAATGTTAAGTTATTATTTAATGTTAAAATATGATATATTTTATGTGTGTGTTTTTTGTTGTCGCTGTTGTTTTTTTATTTTCAGTTACATGATCACATTTAAAGGGTTTGACTTTTTTAAATTCTTTTATAATTTGTATTTTATCTTTTGCATTTGCTAATTCTATTTTCTGTAGTTACACTCGGGATATTTTTACAAAAGCCATAGGTTCTTTCCATGAAGCTCTCGTCACAAAATAAGATAAATTATGCTTACAAAAACTTCAATAAATAAAAGTTCTTCGACATTATGATGACATGTAGTATGGGAACTATGTGGGAAAGTGGGATGTACAAATCTGCATATATGCTGAGATTAAAATATACAAGTTGTCTTCATGAAACTATTGTAAAGTTAATCAATTTATATAAAATAATTCAAGATAAAAATGCCAATTGTTATGTACTAAGAATATATTTATAGTTGTTAGTAGGTCTCGTTTTAAAAAAAATTAAATCATGGGGCAAGCTTTTTACGCAAATTATTTCTCTTGTACTGAAATCTAGAATTCATTGCTAAGGTTTATTAAATGTCTGTAAATTATCGATTTTTTCTGTATTAAGTTAGATAACAATTTACAACTAAAATCACACCTCAGTTCAAATGTTATATTTTCATTTAAAAGCGACTCTATCAATTTTTTATCCCAAACTACGAATAAATTGCTGCGACGTTCGTTCAAACATAGTAGATGTTTTTTGTTACAAAGCCTGGTCTTGCAGTGTTGTACCTAACAGTCTTTTCCCTGTTTTTCTTTACAGTTATCAAGCTTTAAGAAACACAATGTTCTATAACATACATACCTATAAACTAAAGACATATGTCAGCTGAAGTTACAAATCTGTTAACAAGAAAATAAATTTGATCCGCCAGAACCTATTTAAAGTTACAAATTGCTCGGTTGTGTTTAAAACCTGCATCTTGTCGCTACATCTTGTAAAACCTGGATCTTGTAGCTACGCTAAATTACATCCCACTCATTCTAGTGACTGTTTTATGTAACTTCACTTCATCACTAAGTGTATATGATTGGTATGTCACTGTATAAGTGTCATTATATTAGGTTGTATTGGACCCGCCAAAAACCTCTCGCTTGTTTTCCAATGAACTTGATTACCAATATAAAAAATACCCACATTACAACTATGTACATCAGTTACTTGACAACGGTCGGTGTGAAATCTAGAGAACCGGTTACATCAGCTGAGTTGTAGAATAGATCCTGTAACCACAACTTACCAATTGAGACTGGCTGCTGGACAAATATTCCTACAGAAAGCAGAACTTGTACACTTTGTAAGTTATCTGTCGGAGATGAATTTCATTATTTATTTCAATGATGCTTCTTAAATAGAGAAAAAAAGAATATCTTCCATCATTTAATAATCAATGGCAAACTACGGTAAAGTTTTACAAATTACTATCTTCTAAAACATACGGGATTTAAAGAATTTATCAAAATTTCTTGTGATATTGTCGGCCATGTTTAGACGTACAGAATGAAAATGTATTGTCTTTTGACTGTCATCTTTTCTTTTCTATTTATATATGTATTTATTATGTAATGTGCTCTTGTGTCACCTTTGTGGTTCTTTGAGAATTAAATGATTCCTGATATGAAGTGTTTGTGCGCATATCGGTTATCAAATTTGTTGGAAAATATATAAACCTATAAATTTGTTTTCGGCTACATAAAAAAGTAAATGATTCTCGGGCATATATCTTGAGTAATTGTCGGCTTATATTATATCGACAATGTTGTCTTTTGACAGTCATCTTGTCTTTTTGTTTATATATGTATTCGTTATGTAATGTGCTCTTGTGCCACACTGTGGCTTTTTGAGAATAAAATGATTCCTGTTGTATATGTGTACTTAATATCTGTCTAGAATCCTAGATGCATATGTACCTTAATATCACCAGTCCATACCATCGCCCATAAAACTACAAGAGTTTTGTTCTACACTTCTAAATACCCATCAAAGGCCTGGTTTCGTGTTGATTATTTGCTTATAGTAACACACATTAACAATGGTGAAAAGATTTTGAGGATGCAGAAAGAACATATTTATTGTCAAAATAAAATATGTTTTCATTTCAAAATATGTATATATTATATATATATTATATGTTATATTTAGGACCACTCTATCTGAAAAAGTGACTATTCTATCACTATCCCGCACGTGATTCAACCACGCAAAGTAATAGAATAGTCACTTTTTTTAAAAAGTGTGATTCCTAACTTTAACATATAGTTGTGTTTGTCACTATCTAAATGGCATACAAATTCATGAGTTTAATGTTAAAAGGGCGTCTTTTTGGCAGCAAGTTATTGTCTACTCATCTTCCTACGGCTCTAGCTGAAGACACCAAGTGTCTGCTCAACAATGACTTCCCAATGACGACAGACTTATTGTCGACTTGAGAGTTTAAATGATGCCTCTTTGATCTCCGTGGCTCAATCATGTGATTCCAGACAGATCTTTTTAATCTAATCACGTGATCCGAGACAGTTTTGTTCCTGTCAGGTAGTCGGTCAAGGAGCTACTGCTTACATCCGGGTTACCAGTTGTTTTAACGCGATTACTGGCTGAAACAACTTCATCCTATGTTTAATCCGACAATTGTTACCGATTCTATTGTCTTGTCTCTTAGTTTACAGGACGCATCAACTTTATTAGAAAACAAAAGGTGCGATAATTGTTGGTATCTGTGGCACTAGAACCCTGTAGCTGACACAGGCTCTGATTTAGGGCAACTAATCCGATATAGCTAAATTAAGCTTCTTTTATTAAAGGAAGATGATAGCTTTCAAAACCGAGGTCAATGTAAGTTTTGTAAACCTTTGCTAATTAAAAAAGTAGTTATTATTGTGTCAAAATAATCAAAATGACAGAAAATCAACGAGACCTTCCCATTAACAGTTAATACATGACGGAAGTATTGAAGTATTTGAAACACATTGTTGTACTGACATGTTATTCTTCTGAACTAAGCAAGATATAACATGGTCTATAAATTATTTAATAAAATTATACATTTAACTGAACAGGCTATATACACACCACACTTTTAACCAAACAAGCTATATACACACCATATACACACCATACTTTTAACCGTTAAGCTATGTACACAGCATACTGGAGGTAACATGACAGCTGTACATCAGTAAAGGCAGATAAAATTGACCTTTAAGTTTCAATTTGATTTTCACAGTACAAAAAAACTCTGAATATCTAGTGCTGTTAAAAATTTATCCTGTGGTAATTTGTGTAAAAGAGTGACAGGTTATGAACAGTCCATTTAAATAGGAATTTCTCAGGTTGTGTCTTGTCAGTGTGGTTACTTTTTAGAATCACCCCTCCATATTTTTTAAACATGACTATTGTACACTGCTCTTAGATTACGGATGTACTATAATATAAAGAATTACCTAAACACTGTATTAAATGGAAGCAATGTTAAAACTAAAAACGAAAATATCACCATCCTCTTATCTCTACATGAATTTATAGAGAAAAGTAGCAGATTTATCTGATCGTTTAATTTATAATTTAACAGTTAACTAAGTAAGAATTACATTAATAAATCATATGGTCCCTTGTATTCACACATTGTACATAATCTAGTATAATAGTTGTATCTGACATAAGTATACGAACCTTGAAACATATCATTTGTAAATATGTGTAAATGGTAGCGATATTAACATAAGCTTATTCGGCTTGTTTACCGATCTCTTTTAACACAGATTCGAATTGAATAAAACACGTTTAAACCAAATATAAATCTGGAAAATAAAAGTGACAAATGTTGAACTTTGGCACTTCAAGTGTTAGATAGAACAAGTTCGACTATAGATGCAGTGAAGTAAACATTATATTAGTAAATGTTTCTGTGTTGTTGTTTGTACTGGGATTTATTATGCGCCTTTAAACATTAATATATAATTTGTATTTGTTTAGCAGGTGTACGGCATCTAATTGGTCAGGCTGATGTTCATAACTCCATGACGCTAATCCCAGGTGACGACTGGCCGATTGGTCCTACCCGAGTCAGTCACAATGCAACCAAGCACCGCCCTATTGTCTACTCCCGCATCAGTCTCCTCGACATAGTAGTGTTTTGACAAACTAGACTCATTCGCCCTGTCTGAACCCCATCCACACCCTCAACTCACACGTGTGTAATCCGCTCAGTAAACAACAGACACCTTCTTGTCTCCAGCTATTGTCTCACATCATAGTTGATTGCATGTAACAACTTCATTAGCAAACAGGAGGTGTGATGATCCATGTCAGCGTTTAACTAAAGACGGGATAGGTGCAAAACTTATGTTTGATAGCTGGAAGCAAACATTGAATAATCCGACATAAGTGTGTCTTGTATTCTTGTAAATTTCTGGCTTTTACTGGACCGATAATACACCATTGCTGAGCCGTATACCTTCCACAGAAACACAGCGTTTTTAATTTAGCAGTTACAAATCAAACACATGTAATGTTAACATGTACACGTATCGACTTGTATTCACAAGATACAAGCATAACATTGCTTACACTCTGTCAACTATTTACAGTAATAACCAATTGTATTGGCTTAATATATGTTGTGCCTGTTTGTTTGTTTTTATTATACTATTCATTCTAATTTTTCTAAAAAAAATCGTGGGGTTTTTTTGTTCTTTGGTTTGGAAGAGTTTTAGAGGGTGTTTTTTGATTTGTTGAGTATTTTGTTCAGGATTTGTTTTTTTGTTTTGTTTGTTTTTTTTTTTGGGGGGGTGGGGGGTTAAATTTAAATATGTTTACAAAAATATGTTCGTGTGTGCAGAGTGTTAGTGTTGTTTTATAATGTTTGCTCTTGTCGTGTATACACTTTCTGATAGCATTACTTTGGCCTGAAGTGTATTGGATCGATTGAAACCAATGAAGTGTAACGCTTTCACAACAAGAGCTCATCTTCCCACTGTCTGGAGACAGGGATGTTAATCAACAGGTTGTATCACTGCAGTCTAATCCTATAAGTTGTCAATACATTTGTTTGAGGATGTAGTTTACTGGAGGACATGGGTTCATTAGCCGACAAAAGGTGTGATGATTGAAGTGTGCCTGTGGCTACTGTTGTGATAAGTTAAACCCCTAATTGCACTTGTGTACCTGTTGAAGTGTACCTGTTGAAGTGTACCTGTTGAAGTGTACCTGTTGAAGTGTACCTGTTGAAGTGTACCTGTTCAGTGTTCATTGTCAGGGCCCTGTTCCACAAAGCGATCTTAGTTGATCGTAAGTGATTTTTTAAACATTGTCCTGTGGAATTGTTTCTTATTATAAGCTTACGACTATTGTAGCACAGATATCGATTTGGAACCGGTGCCGAATTAAACAAATTAGCACATGATACATGTCCAACAGCAAAATGAGCTCTTTTAAACAAATTACCACAGGATAGGTTCTCAACAGCCTATTTATGTTGATTTTTTTGACACTGAAACAGATTGTTTGACAATTATTTTGACAAACAATCTATATTTGTTTGTAATGTGAATTAATTTCCTCCGTTACTTGGTAATTATAAAAAAAATATGTTCTTTTTAATTTGCCACATGCATACACTACAATAAGAATATATATCAAGCATCTTACGGATTCCTTCACATGATATACCAAGCCGGGAAGAGGCCTTGTTATGCTTCTATATAACTCACACAGGAAAATAATAAATTGAAACAATATCCTACGATGCTCATTTTCCTAAAGAAATAAATAAGTTAATGTTTCACGGAAATAAACAACCTTTGCCACGGAGAAACGTATCAGTTTCTAATTACCTGTTTTGTTGGTGAGTTAACTGCAACCATGTGCAGTTTATAACGTATACCCCCTCAGTACGTGTTTTACTTCCATATCCACGCCTCCACTCATACAACTGTCAACAACGCGAGAACGCAGTTATCAGTCACATCTGGGCAACACTTGACCGTGTTTCAGTTTATGCAAATCAATTAATACGGAGTATTAGAGGAAGATTTGTCAACATTACTTGCTTTATTACATAAAGAGTATAAATATCAATTTAAGGTGTGTGCAAACCTATTGGTTTTTTTATTTCAACGTTTTTAATATTAGTTTGGATTTTACCTTGTAATGTATTTAATGCTTTGTCGTTAGTTTTGGTAGTAATACGTGCATGCACTTTTACTAGATCCAGTCAGACTTACTACACTGTTTGATAATAGATCCAGTCAGACTTACTACACTGTTTGATAATAGATCCAGTCAGATTTACTACACTGTTTGAAGATGACGATGAATCAAGTAGTCTGTAATTGTTTAAAGAATGTGACATGAACCCTGGTATGGCTTTACGATACAGAAGTATTACATCTACACACTCGAATAAACGTGCAAAGAAGTACACAGAACTAAACCCCAAGAGTGACAAGTCCTATTGTAATCAAAATAGACTGTTGAAAACCTATCCTGTGATAATTTGTTTAAAAGAGCTCCTATGGGATTATCACAGGATAAATTTTCAACAGCGCCACGTAGTCACAGTTTTAAGTCAAATCAAGTCAGCACTTAGAGGGTAAAATTGACGAAATTGAAAACGGTAAAATATTAAATTTGAAATCTTTTCCTGACTACTTAACACACTTCACACATTACCACTGTCCCCCGAAGCAACCTTTTGACAAATGATACCTTAACAAAACTTAATTAATTACATCCGGCAAAACAATGTAATCAGCTGTGGTTGAGGATGTGTTTGACACTGGTGAGACAAGGTTGTTGTTGTTGTTGCTGCTGCTGTTGACACTGGTGTAGGTGTGAGACAAAGCTTGTTCCTCTGACCGGTACTGTCCAGACGTGTATGTCGACGCCACCAGGTCAAAGTGCAATTAGAGAAGCTTCGTGACAATCTGACAAAAAGGATCATTTTCAAAACTAAACCATCGCCATGCAAAAAGGCACCAAGTTAATCATGTTAAATCTTACACAACATACCGTGGAGTTAATCGCTTGTTGTGGATTAATCGTGCTGTAAATTTCCCATGGAAAAATTCTTTATGATGTTAACATTTCATAATATTTCTTAAAACTAATTTTTCGATAATTTTCTATGGCTATTTATAATTTTGTTTTCATGTCGTTGAGTAATGATTGCATTATGATACAAAGTTTACCCGATTGAGTAAAATCAAGCAAGCGACAAGCTTACAGTAATATGAAACTGTTTGGGAGGCATTTTGGAAGTTGCGAGTACATAATGTGACAAACTTTATGAATGATCAAATTCTTTATTGCACAGTAGCGGCGTTTCGGTAAAGATTCCAATACCGTATTTAGCTTGAAAACGGTATAAGAAACGTCGCTACTGTGTAATAAATAGACCCAAATTTAGTCTAGGAAATATTATTTTCAATTTTTACTTTTCCAAAAAGCTGTATTTCTTTTTCTGAAGACTGAGTTCGAATAGTAACTCCTAGACTTGCTCATTTTATAGACTGTCCACAAGGCTCTATAAACATTACACAGTCTTGGAGCAAGACTATGTAATAAAGAAGTTGATCATCTATAAAGTTTGTCACATTACAGTAAGATGAAAAAAAGTTTTGGGGAGATGAGTTTGCTAAACTCGCCCATAATTTTGTAATGCACGTGCATTTTGAGTGATGTGGTTGGTGTACATTTCGGAGTGATTTGCCATCCTTTACGTTCTTAATACAAGTGCTTAGAACAAGCTTGACATTTACAGCGTGTGATTGAATTCTGTGCCATAAAATCACGCAACCCGATCACAAACTCGATCAGGCAGCTGGTCATTTGTTACAGATACTCTGCAGGGATGACAATGAAGGGTCACAGATGTATTTTAATATCACGCGTAACTGGAAATTTGTTACATTAATATGCTCTCAAGCTTCGCTGGCTCGTACATTGTTTGTAACGAATATCCACCTATATGTGCGTTATCCTTGACAGAAAAGCATTAGACATAAGTTATCACAACTTAGATAACCCTCTCCGATATATTTCGATGACATAATATTTAAAAGTGATGGACTTAGAAAGGTACAGAATGAAAATACTATTTACAAAAGATATACAAATAGGATACAAGAATTACAATGAGTTAAAACGAGAAGTACTAACAATGTATTTATGTACTGTATAAATTGTATATTTTCGCCATAGGTAAAACCGGTGTCAAATCGGCGCTGCCGTATAATTATACTGACAAATTAATGGCTACTTGATTTCACTTATTTGTACTCTATATGCACACATATTTGTTCTCTATATACACACATATTTGTACTCTATATACACACATATTTGTACTCTATATACACACATATTTGTTCTCTATATACACACATGGTTGTCTCCCAAAACTTA
>JAULCD010235255.1:0-10402 GCA_032361085.1 Calliostoma canaliculatum
CAATTTCTGCTGAAAACAATCCAGCGTACACAGGGCAACGTCATGAAACAATCCAGCATGCTAAAGGTTAAACAAATCACCACAGGATAGGTGTTAACAGTTTAATTTGGTTAGATGTTTGACAATTAAATTTATAAATAATGTTGTTAGAACTCTAAGGGTAAATTTTACTTTTTTTAAACAGTTTCGAATAACTTGCGCCAACTGAAATTTCCATAATTACGGTTAAATTTACTTACCGGCTGTAAATGATGAAGATTGTCATAAAAGTTGCCGATGAAACTCATGATTGTCAGACGGTGTACAAGCCGATCCACCTTGCAAAGCTGAAAACATATTTACATTGTTAGGCCCTTTATTTTTTATTTGTTGGTTTACGAGTCTGGAGACAATGAAAACATCAAATTTCCAAATAAATATAAATTGACTTTTGATTTAGTTTTGTTATTGCCTAAAACCCGATAAGAAATCTGCCAAGTACTGGTAAAGACAAGAGTTTTTGACTTACTAAAGACACAATTAACCAACTACATATCACTCAAGTCATAGGCGAGAGTTTACCTGCATCATGAACTTGTCTTCATCCGTCAAGTTATCAACCGGTTTCTTCTCCCTCTCATACTGTTTGTAAGCTTTGTGCTGGAATCGAAAAACAAAGTATGCGAAAACTCAAAATACCCAGGTACGAAATCCACAATAATATAAATCGTAAATTAACCTTTAAAGAGCGAAATCTAATAAAGTTAGAGGGGGTTAACCATCTGGGCCCCGTTACTCAAAGCGATCTTAGGCTAAGCTGATCGTAAGTGCTAAAACATAACATTGGCTTACAACTGTTGTAGCGCAGAGATCACTTTGGAAACGGTGCCATTCGGCACCGTTTCCAAATAGATTTCTGCCCTCGACAGTCGTAAGCCAATGATAAAAAAAACCTCCACATGACATTCAATAATCACTTACGATCAACTTAACCTAAAATCGCTTTAAATACAAAGACCTTCTACACTCTCGATCACCTAGCCGGTCAATTGTGATTTGTGTACCAGGTACACAAACCGGTTTTCCTTAGAAAGTGCAGAACTGACAACGATTTTGGCATTTGTAAACAAACCCGCCTGAACGGTGTAACATTTTAGAGTTTCTACGGTATCAGATACGCAACACTGATCTTCCATGTCAAGTGAATATAACACCCGAACAAAAGCAAAGTTAGCGATGTTAGCTCATACATACAGACATACCGTCAGCGGAAGGCACGTACGCTGTGTAGAAGAGACGATATGTACAGTTACACCTTGACGCTGTGTAGAAGAGACGATATGTACAGTTACATCTTGTAAGTCCTCTACATCATGGCTTGGATTCTAGGTTGGATTAGCTTGGTGGCAGCGTTTGCTGGTAAGTGACATTATATTGTTGAAGTGTCAGGTATATATTGAAAATATTGGGGATGTCTTTTATGCTGTCGTGTTTCATGGTTAAAGGGCAAATCTCTTTACAAAACAAACACACCCTTTTTCAAATCAAACGTAGCATCAGGTATAGGTACAGGTTTTGCACGTTTGGAAGATGTACACATATAAGCTATTGCTGGCTTTTCAATTTAAATCAATTTCTATTGGTGAAAAGCCAAGCCAAACGAGTTTTAGTTTATTGTTATTAACAAAAGGCTTCTCTCATCTGATTTAGCGCTAGATTTAGTACGAGTAGCATCATGTCATATAACAATTTCAAATGTTACATCATTATCCTACACCAAACCTAAGTTTTACAAAAGCAATTTGCTTTTGACTAACTTATGAACTGAACAAATTTCAATCATTTGCCAAGGACCTATGTTCAATGTTAAAGTTTCAAATTTGACTTGTAAATATTAGTAAAGATTCTCAATCAGTACCCCGTTCCTCAAAGCGATCTTAGGCTAAGTTCATCGTAAGTGATTTTCAAACAATGTCCGGTGGAGTTGTTATCATACATGTAAGCTTAAGACTGTCGTAGCGCAGAGGTCGATTTAGAACCGGTGCCGATGGGCGCTACGACAGTCGTAAGCCAATGTTGTACGATCAACTTAGCCTAAGGTCGCTTTGAGGAACGGGGCTCTGATAATCATTGAGTTAAAGTATGCAACGACTTAACAGAACGTATGCTAATGCAACAGTAGATCCTTTAAATTGCAAAATCAATTCATGCCCAATTATAAAACTTAAAAATCTATCCTTGGAAAACTTATCTTGGTCTATGGAACAACAGCTCCCTCAAGTTGAAAATGTTTAGAGATCCAACCTTGACAATGTTATTTCTTTACGTAAGATCACCAGGTATGTATATTTGTTGTGAACAAACCATGCACAAACACCAGGGTTAACAATAACAAAACTAGAACGAGGTGACACCGAGATGAGTCTAAGATTTACGCATGGCTGAGTCACGTAGTCGTTTTAAAACTTACACTACAACTAATCCTTTAGCGATACATATCAAATGCGCCTGCGTCTGACACAGTTTCATAAAGACAGACTGAGTACTATTCTAAGCCCAGCCTTGTTTATGCATAGTATATTTTTACAGCTAGATCAACAGGTTTGGCTCACAAATGCCAAATTCATTGTAAAATATGCACTTTCAAAAGAAAAAAAACCAGTTATGTCTTTTGAAAGAGCACATTTTACAAAGATTTTGGCAATTGTAATTGATTCAACGTATACATACTTTTTGTCATCCTAAATAAATCCATGCTATGTAATCTCCTTTACTCTACCGTTCATACCCTGGACACAAACGTCGTGTTTTCGTCGATCTGCATGACGTGTCGGTAAAAAATGCTATCCAATTTAAATTACTCGTCTTTGTTTTGAAATTCTGTTACGGGCACGTTGAATAGTATATTGAGGTCAAAATTTTAAAAGAACAATTTTGATTGAGCACATTATTTTCTGTTCTAAGCATTTGATTGGATAATAGGTCTTCTTAATAATTCCTAATTGACGAAAATATGACGTTTGTGTCCAGGGTATGAATCGAAGAGTAACGAGATTTCATAGCATGGATTTATCCAGGATGCCTTTTTAAACCTAGACCCCATTCCTCAAAGCGATTTTAGGCTAAGTTGATCGTAAATAATATTTTAAACAATGTCCTGTGGATTTGTTTATTATCATAGGCTTACGGCTGTCGTAGCGAAGAGATCGATTTGGAATCAGCGTCGAATGGCACCGTTTTCAAAGCGATTTCTGTGCTACGACAATCGTGAGTCTGTGTTAAATTTTAGCATCAACTTAGCCTAAGATCAGTTTGAGAAAAGAGGTTAAAAACAAATTTCTTCTTATATTAATGTTACATGATCACATTGTGAGTTAGTAAGGTTTTCACTGGGCGACTATGTTCAATGTACAAATGTATAACCTGTGCACCAAGAAAGCACACAATTTTTCCAAGTATTTTGGCAATTGCAAATCAAATCTATTTGTCCAGCGTATTGTATTAATAGTTTATTTTGAAAGTACACAGTTAATAGCAATTTCAGCATTTTGAAACCGATTTCATTAGTTCAGTGAAGTTTTAAATCTGTTCGCGATATACTACAAGGAATAAGAATTCATTGCTTTAAACTGACGTCATAACGGCATTGTCAGTTTTTGTAATGGCCTGATGAGGCTCGGAAGAGCTGAAAGCGCTTGCCAATGAACACTGAGCTCAACTACGACCTAACTCATTATTTTTTTCATATTTACAACCTGAGAGTAGAATTCTGTGAAGAAGTTGTTTTGTATATAGATAGACAGACAGACAGACAGACAGACAGACAGGCAGACAGGCAGACAGGCAGACAGGCAGACAGGCAGATGGATAGATGGATAGATGGATAGATGGATGAGTAGATGGATAGATGGAAAGACAGACAGACAGACAGATAGATAGATAAATGGTTACTGTACATCAGTATTTATGCAGGGTATAAGAGGTGCTGAATCAGATTGAGCCATAGTATTGAACAAAGATAACAGATACGTAATACAAGTACCTGAGATTAACAAATACAACAATAATAGTATATTTAGGAAGAATATGCACATAGTGTCTCTGGCGTTACTCCCCCTCCCACTATTCTTCTTGTTAAATCTCACCCCTTCATCTCTCTCCTGTTTCTCATGTATAGTAAAAATTATGTTGCCTAAATGTTTTATGTGTGTGTGTGTATGTATGTATGTATGTTGGTACATACATGTATATACATATACACTTGACGTCACAATCTACCAAGGGACATAATAAAACGACCTCACGCCTTGGAATAAGTGCAGGCTTAAATACTTTTATAAAACGTTCTTCTACGGTTTTCAGTTTTCAATCATCAAAATTTAACCTTTATATCAGGATAACTGAATACAGACTATTTCCGCCTTCTGATAAATGTGCATTAAGGTGTTTCGTGCGGTGTGTGTATTGTTTATTTGTGATTTGTGCAAGTTCATGCGTAATTTTAGTTTTATTTAAGTTTTTCCTATATACTTTTATTTCAGAATCGTTTTGAACTTCATTTCGATATTCATTTAACAATTACTAAGTTGCTTTATCAATATTGTTGTACATAGTAACGATATCAAAACTGACAATTATGCTTTCTGAAGGAAATTGCTTAGGAAGTTTACACATGACGTCATAACGGCAGTTAGGCATTAACTTGATAAAGTTTGAAAGAGCTAAAAGCTCAAGTTAATTAAATGCAGAGCATAGCAAAAAAACTACTCTGTCGTTGTTTATGTATTTTCTATCCTTAGAGTTAGGCCGTAGCTTGAGAAAGTGTATGATATCTATCTATCTATCTAATTAATATATCTGTGTGTCTGTTTGTCCCTGTCCCAGCTAGCAGATTTTTCACCTTTTATTTTTGTCTTTAAAATCTAACAAATGCTAAAATACACTAACTCAGAGAGTAATTACAAGCCTTAGTTATAAACAAAACTATACTTACGTGCATTAACAGTCTAGGAAATTAATGACAGTAATGTATGACAGCATCCGTTGCTACCATCAATGTCTTTAAGCTATTTAATCGGAAACTCTGTGACACACGCTCACTTCGCGGATAGCAGTTAGACCTAGACTGACATTCATCATATGATTTATTTTGTATCTATTTCTGCTTCAAACTCCGCATGAGAAGGCGGCACAAAAAGAATCCATCGTACCTTTTAAACTGCTGCCTGTGTGGGAACTAGATATGAACATAGGTTTTAAATCTAAAGATTCCATTTTAATACTTTTGAGATTTGACTTTTGTGGAAACTTGTTATTGTGAGGAAAAAGTAAAGCCATTTTGAACCTTTTATAAAAGGTGGATATATTACTTCTGCTACTAGTAGGGCGGGCTATGCTCATTCTTTGCAAACACCGGATGTCATCACTGTATTTCGGTGATTCATACAAACACATTTTTAAAAATGTCAAATTTCTAATACAATTTGTTTTGACAAAAGGTAACTTTAAATTATTTTCTTTCTTTGGTATTTTTTATCTATGTTTGAGCACCCTCGAGGATGTTACCAGACTGTAATGTACCATTGCTTGTAATGTGTGCAGAAATTATTTTAAGTTTACGTACAGGGCAAAACATTTAATACAGATGAGTTAGATGACGCTTCGTGTTAGTTACAAATATTATTTTTAACAAATATACAACTTTAAAAAAATGCGTTTTAAATACTATTTCCTTGTTACTATCTGCATGGAATTTACCCTCGTTGCTCGAATAATAATAATACACAATAGCTGACCAGTAGTTCTTAGATCTTCATTTACCCACAAAGAATAAAATTAACTTTAAGTTTACTATTTTGGGGGAAATGAACATATTTTACAGAGGAACAAAAGTAAAATGCTCTCACCCTGAACATGGTTTGGTTTCTGGCTGACTTTTTGTGGCAGCGGTGGCAGTGGTGGCAGTGGTGGCAGTGGTGGTGTGTCTGCTAATGTTACTTTCTTTACTATGTTCGCCATCTCTTCCTCAACCTTTGCAGTGACGGAATTTATCATGTCCATGTACGGATTTTCACCCTTAGACGTCATACTATTGGCCGTTTCCATGATGGCAAAAACGGATAGGGTGAGTATTCAGATGAAACTTCAAGTTTTTATATCTGAAATAAAGTTGAATATCAATTATGTTTATTTTAATTTGGTCTGTTAGGGGCAGTTACGCATATGATTCCCATCCTTTCCGAGATACCTGGGTCTTATCAGGACAGTTTTGACCAAGGGAACCTTTGAGATAATGCATGAAGGGTCCATTGACCAAACCTGTCCTCATATTAGCCAATACAACTCGGAAAGTGGGGTAAAATTTGACTCACATCTGACTTATATCGAGATTTAATAAAAGTGCACATAAAGACAGAAACAAAAATAATTTTGCAAATCCTTTATTGCGCCTCTTTTACTTAATAAATGAATGAGTAATGTCGTCTAACGTTGAAGAGTCCTGTTATTTCCTACACCGGTTCTAAATCGATTGATGCGCTAAACCCATAATAAAAAAAACAACTCCACAAGACATTATTTAATAAATCACTTAGTCTAAGATTGCTTTGACAAATGGGGCCCTGGGTTGTCCATACAGCCTGGATGGAGATACTAAGCTACCAAACCTGAACTAAGCACAATCCAGCGGTGTACCAGGAAAAAATGTACAAGATTCGCACGAGCATGAGGATAATGACCAACACACTCGGCATAGGGGGGTCTCCGTGTGTATGTACTAGCATTTATATATGGTGGCCGAGAGGGGACATCGCAATATCGCGTATAAGACGACACGATATGGCGATATTGCGATGTCGCGATATTATCGCCATGTCGTGTTGTGCTATCGCCATGTCGTGTCGTCTTATCGCAGTATCGCCATATCGCGTGGGTTATAGAACGCGATATTGCGATGGCCCCTCTCGGCCACCATATTTATACCTTACGTTTTGTATATATACGTGGAATAAAGTTGTACAGGTAATAAAACAAACAATAAACTAGAACTAAACTTGCAAGCAACATTTAGCAAGTTCCAAGAACAATTCAATGGATGCAAGGTGTCGCAAAATAAATAATGTTTGGTGTTTGAATTTTTAAAAGTTTACGTGAAAAAATGAAGAGAAAGCAATTACCAAAATAACCCAAGTGTGAAGTGCATAGCTGTGAAAAATATTAAAGGTGCATGCTCATAAATCGGTCATTCTGTACCTAATAGGAAGTGTCTGTTCAGAAATGTTCGCCTTTAACCGCATTCAACGTGAAATTGACGAGCAACTAATCGGAGAACTGGGGAATGCTGTGTATGTTTATTATAAGAGAACGTCCAATGCACTTTTTAGATTGACATTTCTGATAAACTAATTATGGCGCTTTTGAGTATACGTACTAACTAAACCATAACTACTTTTGACATGCTACCTACAGTGTAAATATAAGACCTCGTGACGTCCTACAAACAGTGCAATTATACATACATTCGGTAAACTTTCTACAGTGTAGTTACGACTGCATTTCATGTAGTTCTCACACTGTAATTATGAATACCTTTAATTTACTTCCTGAACAGTGTAGTTTTGACTATTGTTGCGACGCTTTGAGACGCCCGCGGATTTGTGTAACAGTATCTTGTCTTGATATATGAAGAATCTCACCCGAGTGTCTTCTGATATCAAATATATCAACACGAGTTGATAAAAGTTAAAAACTCCGAGACTTGCCGAGGAGTTTTAAACTTTTACCAACGAGTGTTAATATATTTGATATCAGGAGACACGAGGGTGAGATTCTATTTATCATTCAAAATCAATCTGATGACATTAATCAATCATTTTATAAACATTTAATAACATTTTCGTGTGCTGCTGTGAGCTAGAACAATGCTGCTGCATATTCATTGTGACGTCACAATGATCGGACAATGGGTATGATGTCATGCCGGAGATATCGCTACAATAAAATGACATCATTTGTGATGATATACTCAAGGAGATATTGCTTGATTTCACACAAGCGATATCTCCCGTTGGAGCCAGTTGTGGGTGATAAATTGCCTACACAGTCATGTGATATGTTTGTATGATCAGGTCACTACGTTGTCTACTTGAACTCATCTATATTCAAGTTTATCGCAACCTTTAAACTATATCATCAAACCTGGGCGCCGTTTTACGAAGCCATTGTGAACCTACGACCTCGTACTGGAAAAATGTACAGAAATTATTCATTGGTTTTCTATTGGTTTGATGGGATTTCCGTATTGAATTAGGCGGTAAGATATGGGGGCAATGAGGGGATGTTTGAGGCTTCTTAAGACAAGTTGCCTTTATTTATATTTTTAGCTACGAGTGCCTTAGTTATGAGGTTATGTGAGGCTTTTATTCATACATATTTTGTTGATATTTTTAGAGATTGAAATAAGTTCTAAAAATGATCCAGGATAATCATAGAATTTAATGAGTCATAACAAATACGGTATGTATTGATTACCACTTGTTAAGGAGGGGAAGGTCATACACAATAAAACTAGTTTGACTGATTTATGTTTAGTCCAAAGTAACACCCCTGGCCCCCGTTTCACAAAACCAAATCTATAAACCCAGTTACATGGTTTACGACGTCGTAAAGTTATGACGTCTTTGTGAAACGGGCTCCTGAGTGTTGATCACAAAGCCGTCGTACCGAGTGTGGTCCTGTCACACTGGGGTCAGCGTTATTTGTTTAAATGGGGTATTTATTAAGGGTGCAGCGATACACCGGTGCATCGATGCATCGCGATAAATGACATACGGTGCGATACACGATACAGTTTTGTTAGTGAATCGAAGCGTTACCAATACGAAACTGTATACAGTCACAGTGTAAATTCCTTGTATTGTCAAATACAGTAAATGATATTGTTCGGTGTTCACTTATAGTAGAGGCAATAATTTAATGTGAGTGTTGTTTGTATTGAAATAAATAAAATCGTCTTGCCTCAGAAGTCAGAACGCCTTTATTTGTATTTGTTGTACAAGCTATGTACGACATAAAACAGCTGTATTCGCTTAATGTTTTTTCACTATACGTTCCTAACATAACAGCATTTTGTCTTCGAAATATCACTGACAAAACGTGTATGCTCTTATTGTTTTTAGTTGTTGACTTTGTATATACAGCGACAGGTATCGAATCGTGGCGAAAAAATGTTAAAAACGGCGTTAAACCCTAACTCACTTACTCACACACTCGTGGCAGCAGTATCGAGATACGTGTTGTATAGTGGCCTACCTGCATGGTTGCACTCCTAGTATTTATTGTGACATGATACTTAGGTCAGCTAGCGCCAACAAATCGGTGGAATTCTGATCAAGTTTAATCTTATAATCTTGTATATCTGGGTCTGCTTTTCTGTCCGTGTCTGCATGTGTCTGCATGGTTTATTGTCGCCATAACGACTGTCTATTGTACAAACTGAAACTTATTACTGCTTGTTAAATGTCACCAGTCATTGCTCATTACAACGTGCGCCTGTAAAATGCAACATTCTGTCCACATTAAACCAGTCTGAATTTCCAAGTCCAGTTCCGGAGTTTCGTTTGTTAGATAATCGACATATTTGTATGGTGGCCCAGAAGGGCCACAGTTATATTGAACGCGAGATTGCGAGATCGCAATATGAGAATGTCGAAAGCACGGGACGAGATGACGAAAACACGAAACGAGATGGCGAGATCATGAGACGAAATTGCGACAACACGCGATGGCAGTGTGAAGTGGGGGCCACGGTTTTAGCGACCATTTCATTGAACTCTTGATTGCGAGATCTCGCCATCTCGCAATTTAGCTTTGAATAAAATGGTCACTAAAACCGTGGCCCCTCTGGACCGCCATATATTTGAGAGCTGTATGTTTGTCACTCGCCGGTAATAGCTGGAATATTGCCAAAGCGGCGAAAACAATACTTTACTTCCTATCTTTGTCATACTCTGTATTTTGTTATTTTCGGTTTATATTTCTAATTTAAATTCAGTTACAATTTCAAAGAGACTTCTGTACTTTCATGAAAAAGCTTATTCCCCAGTCATCACGAACTAAGCTCTGTGACACTTGTAACCAAACGCACACATAAAAAGCAGGGGGCTAGGTTTCCATTTTAGGAGTAGAATCTTTAAACACGTGTCCTGAAGACAAAGTGCAATGCTTGTATCACCCTTGGTTCGTCAATACCAGTCAAAATTAACAGTTGCACAGAGCCACACTAGGTTGTTCGCCTGTCGTAAATCTTACTGCCCCGTGATAACTGAACTAATGCCAAATACTATAGTGGCCGAGAGGGGTCATCGCAATATCGCGTTCTATAACCCACGCGATATGGCGATACTGCGATAAGACGACACGACAT
>JAULCD010235365.1:0-10401 GCA_032361085.1 Calliostoma canaliculatum
TCCCCATTTTAGACGGCTTGTACGTCAAGCATGGGGTACTGGGGTCCTATTCTTCCCAGTGCCCGAGGACACTTCCCAGACACTCCCCGGAAACCCCACGGGGGGTGTTATTAAAACTTATCCTGTAGTTTGTTTTCAAGAGCTCTTGCACGACCATCTTGTAAACTTAAAATTTTATCTTGTAGTTTGCTTTTAAAACCTCTTTAAAAACTTACCTTGCAATTTGTTTGAAAGAGCTCTTGCAGGAACTTCTTACGCTGTTGAAATCTTATCCTGTAGTAATTTGTTTAAAAGAGCTACTGCAGAATAAGTTTTTAACAGCCTGTTCAAATTTGGACAATGAAACAAACTGATGGTTGTAAATTTGCCCAAAGCGATGCTAAACAATAACTTACTCACAAGCAAGTGATACATTTATCATGTTAAGGGTTAATGTTTTATTTCATTCTTAATTTATCTTTCAGTATTGTGGAACTGGCTCAGGGAGGTGCAAGCGGCCTCTCGGTGCTTCGAACATTCCGGTTATTACGAATTCTCAAACTGGTGCGCTTTATGCCAGCACTGCGAAGCCAACTTGTGGTTATGTTACGGACAATGGATAATGTGGCCACATTCTTTGCCCTTCTTCTTTTGTTTATGTTCATATTTAGGTAAATACTTTTTATTCACATAATTTATTTAATTCATAACTAAATTAAGTATGAATTCATTTTCATAAAAGAAATTTGTGATTTTAAGAACATTTTATTTGGAAGTCGGTTGGTTAAAAATATAATATTAAAACAGGGTGAAAATATGAAAGTAGTTTGTTTCTGATGTCAGCAAAATTAACTTGTTATCTGTTTAATAATGACCTTATGTATAAAGTTCTTGCATAAAAGTATATACTACTTGTTTTTAAACAATTAGAATGCAAAATGTGTTGGAAATTTGTGAATACTCGGAAGCAGACTATTTTCTTCTTTTTTTGCCCACTGTTATATTTATATCTAGACTTAAGAAGTAACATTTTTATCTTTCTTTTTATTTTCTGCTCCTGAATTTTACAACTTTAGCATCTTGGGAATGAACTTGTTTGGCTGTAAGTTCTGTGCAATCAAACATGGCAAACAAAAGTGTGATCGAAGGAATTTTGATTCCCTTCTCTGGGCAATTATAACTGTCTTTCAGGTATAGTAAAAACCAGCATGACTCAAAAGTCAACCCTGGCTAACCCCGCTCCTGTTTTGTTAACTTAGTTTTAACCCCAGGTTCAACCCCGTGTCTCTAATTTCAACCCCAGAATTAACCTCATTTATTTTGCTGTGGGTTACTTTCCAAAATGACCTTAGCTGTAGTTGCCTCTCTCATAAAAAGCAAAAGTAGTTTATAGTTTAATCAACATAGCGCTGTTGATTGGAGTTGATTTCATGTCGAAGAGGAATGGCATTTTATATTGTTGATTGTGCTTGTGGCAATATCTTCATGATTGCAAACTTTAAATTACATCATATCTTCTATTAGATTTTATTTATCCAGATTTCATATAAGCAGCCTTGAAAATTAATGTTTGCATGCAAAACGTGAATGCGGATATAATCACAATAATTTTTTCAAGTTGCAAAACAGTATGTGCTAATGCTTCTAAAGTGTTTTTTATCTCCCCAGCATATAATGTGGGGATATAGCTAATGGTACATCTCTCTGTCCATCCGTCCGTCCATAATCATTTCTATTCCGGAGCAGAACTTGAATACCTTCAATGTTTTTCAATGAAATTTTGAAGATACATCACTCAGGTGCTGAAGTGGTGCCTTTTGCTACTTTAATTTTTGATTTTAATTTTCTTCTTTTCCATGAAAACAGTTTGAACTTAGTCTCAAAAAGGGGTTTCATTTCGTTTTCAGAGCAGATCTCGAAAACCATTTAATATTTTTGAACGAAATTTTGCAGGTAGATCAATCAGGTGCTTAAGTGGTGACTTTTGCTATTTTTGGATTTTTTTTTATTATTTTCTTGGTTTCCATGGACAGTAGACAGTCTCAGGGGCCGGGGGATATGTTATCTTCTTATGACTTTTGTTTGTTTATTAGACAGCCCTGTAAAGCAAGCCTTGCTTATAGAATTGTTTAGAGATAGTCTGCCACTGTTGCCACATTTTGTTATTTAATAAACTAGTTTGTTTACAGTCTAGCAACATGAAATTGATGACTTATAGCTAGAGAATATTTTTGCCCATACCAAGGTTATGTTAAAGGTCAAGGTCATCAAGAGGTCGCACATGGGCTAAATACCTTGTTGCAAAGTTGTTCTTTTATAAAAAAAAATCAAATTTAAATAAACTTAATTTGTATACTATGTTGATTGAAACAACCAGTATGAAACATTCTTACCTAGTTTTTAAGACATCTTTTTGCTTAAATCTTATGAAACTTTAAGTAAAGCTCTAGATCGCAAATTTAATGGTTATCTGATTATAGGTCAAGGTCACACAGGGAGTTAGAGTAGAAGAATTAATTTTATTTTTATAACAGATAAGGTACTTTAAGAGTTGTTTCATAACTTGGGTACATCTCGCAGTATTTTGAATATATTATGAGAACTTCAAGGTTACTTAGAGGTTACTTGATTAAAAAGCTTGATTTTTATCATATTTTGCTTTTGAAACATTACACAACAGATTAAGATCTTATGACATTTAATTCCAAGTTTGAAATATGTGTCCTGTAGGTGAAGGTCAGGTTAAAGTTCAGGGTCACAAAGAGGTCACAGAAATCCCTCATGTTCTAAAAAAAAATTACCAAGTTTAAAACACTTTTGGCACAAATTTTTGAAACTTTATAAAAGTGATTTTAAAAAAATGTTTGAGAACCCAATCATTAATAGTTATCTAGTCATAAGTAAAAGTCATGTAGGATAAATAAACATTAAGTTCAAGGCTTAAACAAAACGGGCTGCTTCAGTTTTTGTTTTACAAACACAACCTAGTTTTTCATTAAAATAAATATGCATATTCTTATTTTGTTAACTTAAGATTAGCTGCATGCAATTTACATAGAGGTTTTATGTTTATATTGTCACATAAATTTATGATATTGCAATAAATAGTTATGTTTCACGTTTCAAATTATGTTTAAACACAATTTCAAACGTGAAACATAACTATTTTTTGCATTATGTGTAGTACTTTGCTTGTGGTCCATGTTAAAATATTGCTACGTCTATAATCATCTTGCACTTTGGCATGCCACTGAATGATAAACCGACACCATGAACCGAATGTAGCTTTCTTGTAATTTTGTCAAATGCCATTCCTCTTCAGTCAAGAAACCAATACTTGCTGTTTATGTTTAGGGTTAGTGGTTGGACAGTGCATGATGAACTGTTAAACGTGTGAGCTGTATATGTCTATGTCCGAGATATTGCCGTTTTGTCCGATCTTGCGTCCAAGTACATGTGAACTATCGCCACCTGGTGTAACCAGGAACTGTGACTGACGTTCATGTCAACACATCGCTTCTCCTTCACACAGTAGTAGCCATTACACACTCATTTCATGTCCATTCCCAGATGTGACCAATCTCGCTTTATTGAGAAAAAAACTTTATTTATCAAAATACTTGAATCTGTCAACCAATTTTCTATGCCAATTAATCCCTGGGCTCATGAAAAGTGGCTCATCATATGACGATTGCTTGTCACCAATGTCAAGTGAAATGTATTGAATGTTGTCAATTTCATTTTCACATTGACTTTGAGTGACAGGTGTCATTTTCCTTTGGAAATACCAACTTGACCTTAAATTGTTAATTTTTCATGGAAAAAGTCATGCAGAGCTAGTGCTTTAACCCTTTAAGTGCCAAGGTCAACATTTCTAGTCATGTTCAAATCTGAATGAGCTGTTGAAAATCTATTCTGTTGTAATTTTTTGGGATAACAGTTTCTTTAACCCTTGCTTTTTGAATACCAAGCTCAGCATATGTTCATTTCAATGTCCTTTCAATCTAAATTGGCTGTTGAAAACCTATTCAGAATAGACTTTTAACAGCACAAGGGTTAAACTTAAACAAAACACAAAAATTATAAATCTTAAAATCTCTGCAGACAAAAACTTCAAGTAAATGTCATGTTGGTTTTTCCCAAGGTTAATGACGTCAAATCGTCTTGTCCTTCTCATGACGTCATTAATTCCCATTTTTCCCCTACGCATGCAGTATTCTAGGCATGAATCTGTTTGGTGGTAAATTTTGTGAGCGTGAAGATGGATCGCCATGTACATGCGCAGACCTTCGCAACACTAACGTAACGTGCCATTGTGATCGGGTCAACTTTGACTCGACCTTGTGGTCACTTGTCACCGTATTCCAGGTACGATATACGCAAAATGTTACATACAGTCATATGTTTTATTATTTTTATGATTAAAATATGTATGCTAAGTAAAAAAAATGTAATTAAATTGTAAAGTATCAAATGAAAGTGCAATAATACTATTTAATTTAGTTCTGTTTAATAAAATGTAATAGATTTTATTGATACTAAATGTTTTTTATTCATTCACTTTTATCATATTATTGAGGGAGTAATACTATTTAATTTAATTCTAAATTAATTTTTCGTAACTAATTAGACATATTTAATTTTTCTTTCACTTTTATTTAGAAATATGTATTTGGATTTAGGCAGCAATATTTGAGTAATTATCTGATAAGGCCAAAAAAAGAAAAATGTTGTGGTTCCGATTACATGTCTTCCAAATTTGGGGTAGGTATAATTAAAAAGTTAGGATCGGCACCTATGTTGTAGGCAAGGTCAGGTAATCGGTACCACAACATTTTTTTTATTTGGCCTAACTTATAGTTTTAACTGAATCGTATGAGAACATTTTGCATGGCGATCACCCCTATGTGTTGACATGTTGTTTATGTCTTAAAACAATGTGTTAAATACTAACCATTGTTAGTCTAATGTAGATTTCAAGCTGTCGATGATTGTAAATGTAGTACTAATTGTAAATGTAGTACTAATTTCTGTGCTTTAACACCAATGCTTTTTACAAAATGTATGGAAAAGTTATTACAGCAATTTAATTGTATAAATCTAGGTAAAATAATTAACAAATCAATATTTTCAAAAAAGAATAGTTGTGTTTTAAATAAAATATATCAAATTAGTCTCACTTTATGTCATTATAAACTGTACAGTATAAATGTATGTTTACATAGTAATATTTCTGTACAGTTCAAAATATCATAAAATTAATATTTTATTAATTGTTACAATCCTCATATAAGTGAAAGAATTAATTAAAAAACAATAATTATTATTTTCCCACACAGTTGTTGTTATAGTGACAAGCACAATTTGCCTCTTTCAATGTTTAAACTTTAATATGAATAGGCTGTTGAAAAACTATTCATGTGATAATTTGTTTGAAATAGCTTCTTATAGAGCTCTTTTAAACAAATTATGACAGGACAATTTTTCAACAGCACAAGCTAGTCATAGATTTAGGTCCTACTAAAATCAGTTTATCACTCTTAAAGTTAAGTATGAGATTTTCATGCACTGTGTATTTCAAAATAAAATGGACATAGAATTCTGTATTTTACAGTATCAAAAAGCATACCACATACGATATTTTATTAAATGTACCTCGCATTCTGTAATCTCTTTTGAAATGAACACAACATGATGTTTTTCATTTTAATATATACACAACATAATGTATTTCATCATGTTGTATATGCTCTGTAATGTATTTCATAACAAAATATACACAACATAGTGTGTTTCATTATAATGCATATATTCTTTTCACTACATAATGTATTTTGTTACAATATATACACTACATAATGAATTTTATTGCAATATATACACTATATAATGTATTTCATTTCAGTATATATACACTTCATAATGTATTTCATTGTACACAACATAATGATTTTCATAGCAGTAGAGTTTGCTATGTGATAACTATTGCGTCGACCCTGTGTGCTGTGTAATATCTGTGTACCCATGCTGTGTACCGTGTACCCTGTGTGCAGGTATTGACCCAGGAAGACTGGAACACGGTGCTATATAACGGCATGGCCAAGACTTCTCCCTGGGCCTCCCTCTACTTCATCGCCCTTATGACGTTTGGAAACTACGTCCTCTTCAACTTGCTAGTAGCCATTTTGGTGGAGGGATTTTCAACTGAGGTACAACTCAAATTCAATCTGTTCAAGATTAAGTATATTTTGAGCTTATTTGCCAATACGTAGACTGAATATTAATTTTCAAATGATTTGCATTTATTTCAGTGTATAATTCAGGTTACTATTCCTCAAAGCGATTTTAGGCTAAGTTGATCGTAAGTGATTTTTGAAACAATGTCCTGTGGAGTTGTTTCATATCATAGGCTTACGACTGTCATCGCTCAGATATCGATTTGGAACCATTGCCGAATGGCACCGGTTCCAAAATGATCTCTGCGCTAAGACAGTTACAAGCCAATCTTATACTTCAGCCCAAAATTGCTTTAAGAAACGGGGCCAAGGACTGTTATGGATATCAACTTATTTGTACGTAAGTTCACAACATTTCGGGACAATTTTTGTCCACACTTATTCTTTTTTTTTCAAACTGGATAACAGAGTGGGATTTTAAAATGAAAAAGTTTATTTTTGTGTTCTAGGATGATGATAAGAAAAAAGAAAAACAGAAAGAGAGAGATGATAAAGAGAAAGAGGAGAAAGAGAAGCAAAGACTGGCAGAAAACAACAACATTGATGATGCTCAAAAAGAGAAACTGAACAGTAGTGAGGTTGATGTGAAAAACAACAAAGAGAAGGGTAAGATGATGGCCCCCTGCAGTACACAAGTATCACAAGCAGTTTTAGCCACCCTTAAAGTGCTGAGAGCAATATTTGTCAATTTGAGTGTCCAAATTCCAACTTAAACAGGCTGATGTAAATCTAATCTGTGGTAATTTGTTTAAAAGTGTTCCTGTAAATTACCATAAACTAGATTTATAGCAGGACAAGATGGTTATGGTTTTACTTTCTTCTAATTCAACTTAGCATGACAAGGGTTAAAATGTTAGAATAATCACACCTGCAAAATTTGCCGGGTAAAAGGTAGATAGGTCTCTTTGTGTCAATATATTGCTGACTTTGTCAATGCCAAAAAAATATCGATGTTAAACTTTTATGTAAGTTTAAAAAAATTCATACACACAGTTTTTGTAAGGTTAATACATCTTGACTTTCATCTAAGTGCTCTTGTAACAAGAGGACTAAGATTAAAGCTGAGACATCTCAGCCTGTTCTAGGTCCCGTTTCACACAGCTATATATCTTAAGGCTAAGATGTCTAATTTTCATCTTTGCTAACTAGCGACGATAGTGCTAAAAATGAATGTAAGACATCAATAAGTGTGTGATTCAAAATGCGTGCAATATTTACAAAAGTAAAATTTGTCAACACTTCTTGTGAAGATTTGGAACTAGACTTGTGTGCAGTGTCAACAGTATTGATACAAAAAGTAAAACTCAGTCAATGTATCACGCTTTGTAGTTGCATTCAGCAAATTGTTGACATTAAAAAGTTAAACTCAAAAAGCAGTAAAATTTCACAAAAATCAATTGATAAATAGACTATTTGCAGTTGTTTGTCAAATACAAAGTGTATTTCATTTCGTGAAGTCTGAAAACCACATTTTCACTCGTTGCTTTGAAACTCATGAAAATATGCTTTTCAGACTTCACTCGATGAAATGCATATTTGACAAACAGCTGCAAATAGCCTTCATATACCACTGATAACACTAAAATGACTCTAGTAAGTAACGAATAAGGAAACAACCTCAAGAGGTCAAGATTCATGCTGCAAAAGATAAGTTGATGTATAAAAATATCAATGAACATCAGGGGTGTGGAAATACCATTGTTTAAAACTTGTCCACGGACAAGTAAACCGACAAAATCCACTTGTCCGGAGATAAACTCTACAAGTGTTAAAAGTTAACCCTTACAGTGCTGAACTGGGGTGAATAAAACCTGTTCCCATCTTATGTAGTTAAAAAACTTTCCTGCAGTAATTTGTGTAAAAAAGTTTCTATAGGAGCTCTTTTGCACAAACTATTGCAGGGAAGCTTTTCAACAACCTATTTAAGTTAGAATTTGGCCATTAAAATTGATAGGTGTTGTGTTCAGATCTTTAAGGGTTGAAGTATTCTCTACTTATCCGCAGACAACTAGCACACAAAAATGAACTTGTCCGCGTTAAAAAATTCCCTGAGTCGGAAATAGTAATTTCACACCCCTGAAAGTTATTCCCTAAACAAAGGAAACGAAAAGCTTTATTTTATATTCCCATAAGTACTAACGCAGATCCATTTGATTAAACCATGTATATGCGGCCAAGTGAGAGAGTTATTGTTACAATCATTAGGGCCAATAATGTGGCCTAGAATATATATACTAGAGTATATCACAAGAATACTACTAGAAATAACTTGACCTATAATTCTCTATTAAAAAATTCTTCAGTTATGACATTACGATACACTGCTCGGATACAGTAATACTCTTGATTAGCAGGTACCAGTCGAAGCCACAGATTTCACTTCACCACATAGCCACATTGTCTTTCCTCCTACAACTAACCCTGCTACTATAAGAGAACTGAAATACTGTTGGAAACAGCATTGTGAGTACCGCGATGTGCCGCCCAATACGAGTTTGACAATGACATGAGACAACAGGATGTCCATGTAGTAAAAGTGTCAGGAGTAAGAATTAGATGTATTCATCTTGAGTGCTGAGATGTCACATTCTCATAGTGTTATGAGCTGGTTGCCACAATATTTAACTTAAACAATGGGGCAATGGGTTTGGTTTATAAATGCCTAAATCATTGTAAATCGTGCATTTTTCAAAATTAAAAAAAACTTTTCTCTGAAAAAAGCCCTGTTTCAAATACCAAAATCATTGTAAACCTTGCATTTTCCAAAGAAAAACAAGTTTTTCTTTGGAAAATGCAAAGTTTACAATGACTTTGAGCATTTGTAAACCAAACCCATTGGCTGAGTGACATGGTTTGTGAGGTTGTAAATTTACAAGAGCTTTGTGAAACTGCACCTAAGTAGAGTGAACAGTATGCACAACACTACTGAATAGAAGGACATTTATTTTTTAATACTTGGTTAACATTGTTACAAGATTTCCTAGCAAGAAAACATAGAACCAAAATTAAATGACTGTTTCATGGATAGGGGGAAAAAAGGATATATTATGTCATTGCAGTTTATAGTGAGCGAGAGAGATGGGGTTTGACAGTATTTCGGTTATTTTGCGATGGTCAGATTTGTGGCAGGGGAAACACCTGATGCGGCTGTGTCTAACCTGCGAGTCTCGGCTGGTACAATACTGTTTATAAAAAATAAAACTAGAAATGCTTCAAAAATGGATTTTTTAAATATAAATTTGGTCGCGATTACACCTTACAGTGCGTCTCACATATATATATACCTATAATACACAATCAGTGAACTACTCTTGGTGGCAGAGTTGTTTACATGACCAGCTGGGCATATTTAGTTAATGAGGTCCAACATACGCAATCCGCCATGAATGATAGCAGGGCTAAAACTAACTCCCATGGTTAGTGGCATGGTAAGGTGAGTGAGTGTGTGAGCGAACGAGTGTGATTGAGTTTAAAGCAATTTTAACAGTACAGCTAGAAGTTTGTTGCAAGAGGAAAGCTCACAGAACCAATGTAGTTATGTGACACAGTAAAATCTGCAAGCTAGTACTTGTGAACCAAGGGTGATACTGTGCTGCAATACGCCACACTATCCTCACAACACGTAAAACTTTTCTAACAGCACTGGGTCCAAAAATAGGGTTTGAACTCCAGATTTCTTGGTCCGTTATACAGAATGCAAAACCACTGTGCTATCCCTCTTGTTAGCATAAAAAAAGGCGGTTAAATCAATTATGTAATAAGTTTTAAATTAAAGATAAGTATTAAAAAGAAATAAATGTTGATACATATGGATTCCTGGTTGCTGCGTTGGACATTTCAGTTTAGATTCTTACACCATTATCAAGCAAGTGATATTCACTTGCTTGATAACAGTGTAAGAATTTACACTGAAACTACGCTAGTGCTTCTCCATCTAACTCACTCACTCACTCTATATCTACCGGCATCCGTGGTGTAGTTGTTAGAGCGTCTGTTCAGAACATGAAGTGTGCGGTAGGTCGGTGGTTCGATCCCCGGCCGCGTCAGATTAAAAGACGTTATAAAAGCTGCACTCTTGCGATGGTTTGTCGTTAGAACTGATTGGCTCGGAGTCAGTATAATGTGTCTGAGTGAAATATTCATGTAAACTGCGACATGATGTCTCCGTGAGCTAGCACGTTAAAAA
>JAULCD010235587.1:0-10400 GCA_032361085.1 Calliostoma canaliculatum
TATACATCACAATATTAGCCCATCAGGAACTTGTATTTTGATGGCTCACAAAACTTGATATTGGTTCAATTTGGTTGCGATAAAAGTGGCAAAGTCCTTTCGATTTATCAAAAGTTAAAGTTGAAACGTTTGCCTAATTTTAACTCTCTCTTCCTGCTGTAAAAACTGACCGCCGTGATATAACTGAAAAATTGTTGCAAACGGCGGTAAACCCTAACTCACTCACTCACTCACTTACCTCTCTCTTCTGACAAAAATGAGAAATGGGTGTCAGATGTTCAGACAGGGCAAAATTTCACTGCTTGCCCGGGGTGCTAATTTTGGCAATTTTACCCCTGTTAGTTGGAGCATCTGGTGTTAAAAACTAGCCTCACGCTAACTCAGATCCTCAGATGATGTTCATTTGCTACCTTAACCCTTGCAGTGCTGTATATATGTATTTTCAAATGAAGTGTCCATATCAAACCTATCACCTTTGTCAACATTTACGAGTGATTAAAATCTACGATAATCCAGGGCCCTGTTCCTCAAAGCGATCTTAAGTTAAGTTGATCAGAAGGGCTAAAATGTAACATTAGCTTACGACTGTCGTACAGCAAACATTAATTGGAACTGGTGACGTTTGGTACCATTTCTAAATTGATTGCTGCACTATGTCGGTCGTACGTCTATGATAAGAAACAACTCCACAGGAGATTGTTTAAAAAATCACTTATGAACAACTTAGCTTAATATCGTTTTGAGAAACGAAGCCAAGAACACATGTGCCACGATATCTTCAAAAAGGAAATAATGACATTGTCTTCTTCATTCAACCAATTGATTCGTACAAAATCTCCCTCGCATATCTTAAACCATGACTTAGGTTTTTGTGCCAATTTTACAAAGTTCTTTTTGCTCACTATGCCATTAAACCTTATGACGGGGACAAAACGATCTTGTCTTCAAGTACTTACGACATACTAGAAACATGACATATGGCTGCCATAAAAAATCAAACATTATTCTTAAAACGTTTCCTGGGGTAAATTATGCTAAAAAGCTGCTCTATCAAACACCATTCTCATTCTGATATTCTCTCTCATTATATCTATTTCTCTATCTCTCTCTCTATATATATATATCTCTCTCTCTCTCTCTCATCTGTTATCTCAAATTATATTATTATGATCTATCATAGATAGTTACAAACACAAAACATATCCGTACATCTCAAGGACTCAAACAATGCCACTGCAAGTATTAAAAACTTTTGTATTCAGTAATATAAAAAAACAAAAAAACAGTTCCAACATAAAAGTTTATTATTATTGTACCGGTGATTACATTTGTTGTCAGGTCATGTTCATACGTATGCACTTTGCAACCTGCTTTTCATTTATATGATAAAGGGTAGGTATATACTCCAAAAGAGAAATAGATGTTGACATCCTAAAACTTTTAGTATCAATTTACCCATAAAGCACTGAATTGATGTTATTTAGATAAAATCTGTGACCACCTTCTGTTAAAAATCTATCCTGCAGGAGCTCTTTTAAACAGATTACCACGGTTGAATTTTACACACACAAATAGACACACATTGCGCTCAGCACTTTAAGGGTTAATAAAGTTACATAATCACCAATGCGGCGCCGTTTCACAAAGCTTTCGTAAGTTTATGATCTCGTAAACCATGTCACTGGGCCAATTGGTTAGGTTTATAAATACAAATCTTTGTAAACTGTACCCTTTAAAAAAAAAAAACCCATTTATTTCCATTTAAAAAGTGTAGTTTCGAATGATTTCCGGCACATATAAACCTGACCTAATGGCTGAGGGAGATGGTTTACAACATTGTAAACTTACTGTTGTTTTGTGAAACAACATGCAGGAACGTTTTCAACAGCCTCTACTAATGTCAATGTATAACACCATCACCACCTTAAGGGTTAACTTATGGTTAGAACAATGTATAACATCACCACCACCTAAAACGATAACTTAAGTTTAGATCAATGTATAACCCCATCACCACCTAAAGGGTTAACTTAAGTTTAGATCACAAACAATGGTTAGGCACCAATTTGAGAAAGCAGTGCGAAAAATAGACTAGTCCAGCAACTACTACAACCACTACAACCACTACAACCACTACAACTACTACCACTACCACCAACATGAATTGTTTTTCATATGTTACTTCACCATACTAAATTATCTTAATACTATTTCATATTCAATTCAATAATATCTACAAAAAATAGTCATACTGTAAAAATGTTTTAGTTTAGAATCTAGTTCATAATTGGTCTTCCTTCTGAAACGAGTTAACCCTTTGCATGCTGCCTTGTGCTGTTGAAAATCTGTGGTAATTTGTTTAAAGCTATATTATACAAATTATCACAGAATAGGTTTCCGAAAGCCTATTTTTATTCGGATTTGGACAATGAAAGAAACAAATGTTAAGTTTCACTCTCTCAGGGTTAAAGATCTTGTTAGATATTTCCTCTGAAGTCACAATACAAGATAAAATAAGTCACAGTAGAAGGTAAAATAAGTCACAATACAAGGTAAAATAAGTCACAGTACAAGATAAAATAACAAGATAAAATAAGTCCTAAACTACATTAAGTACTGACAATTGAATGATGTCAATCTGGATACCAAGCTGATTGGGAAAAAGGATATTGAACAATCAACTGTCAGCTCAAGCATATTGTGTTTACCTTTTCTAAATATAGAAGTAAATACATGCAGATACATTGCAAGGCAAAGATATATTTACAAACAAAACATTTCAACCAGTATTTTAAAGTTCAAGGATTTGTACACACAAATAGGCACGTATATTTTTGTGCATAAATCGAGGATTTGGTATTCATAGAAGTAGAGACAAGGCGGGGTGTTAACACATACACAAGTTATAGATTTTACACAGTTAAGTCATTACAAAATTCACAGGGAGCATACAGAGTTATTCACTAAGAACAACAGACTGCTGACCACCATAGTGAGCGAATCATTTTGACCTTCACAGGAATACGTAACACTGGGTTCCATTTCACAAAAGCCTCATAAGGTTATGAGCTCACAGTCGTGTATTTGGTTTATTGCTCACTGGGTCAGTGGGTTTGGTTGGTAATGTCAAAATGGTACACTAAGCCTCTTCAGAGGAACATCTTGTAAACTGTAACTTACAAACATTGTAAATGTTGGATGGTTTTATGAAACGGCACCGAAAAAAGGTTTTTAACAGTTTTTGTTTTGATTATAAAGATTGATGTCAACATATAACACTATTAACTACATGAAGGGTTAGCTTGACTAAGTGTAAATGATAAGGTCACAAACCGGACCAAAACCAGTCCATGGTAAGGTACAAACTTGAGAAAGCAGTGCCCTAAAAATATAGTGGTGACATAATAGGTAAAAAAAACAACAATAACAGCAACAAAACACTAATGATTATAACACGAATTGTTTACTCCAAAGAATTTGTAATTGTAGCTTGAACAACTTTTATTTTAACAATATTTCATATAAATTCTCAGAATATGTAAAAAGAAATATTCAAACTGTAAACTATTTTAGTTTTGAATTGATTTCATAATTAGTCTTCTCCTTTAGAATGAGTTAACCCTTCAAGTGCTGCTTTGTGCTGTCAAAAACCTGTCCTGTAGTAATTCGTTTAAAAGAGATCCTTTAGAGCTCTTTTTACATTAATATGCCACAGGATATGTTTATGACAGCCTAATTATATTTGGATATTGGCAATGAAACAGACAATGTTAAGCTTGGCATTTTCAGGGTTAAATATCATGTTCGACATTTTCTCGGAAGCCGTAAAACAAACTAAAATAGGTCATAACCTTAATACAATACTGACAATTAGAACAATGGTATTCTCTGTACCATGCTGTTTGACCAAAAAGATGTTGAAATCCACTATCAACACAAGCTGGTGTTTACATTTTCTAAATATAGAAGTAACTATTATATATACAAGTAAAAATATGCGGATATAATACAAGGCTAAAGTATATTTACAAACTAAATATTTTATATTTATAATACCAATGGAATGTGTCCTGACAGATACTGATTTAGATTATTCTACATGATAATTCTATTTACTTAGTTTTGTCAAACAGGTGCGTTCACTAACAAGAACATACTGCTGAACAACATAGTGAGCAAATCATTTTGACCTTCACAGGAATACGTAACACTGGGTTCCATTTCACAAAAGTCTCATGAGGTTATGAGCTCACAGTCGTGTATTTGGTTTATTGCTCAATGGGCCTGTGGGTTTGGTTGACAAATGTTAAAATCGTACACCAAGCCTCTTCAGAGGAACATCTTGTAAACTGTAACTGACAAACATTGTAAATGTTGGATGGTTTTATGAAACGGCACAGAAGATAGGTTTTCAACAGTTTTTGTTGTGATCTAGATATTGATGTCAACATATAACACTATTAACTACATAAAGGATTAGCTTGACAAAGTGTAGATCACCAACAGGACCACAACCAGTTCATGGTAAGATACAAACTTGAGAAAGCAGTGCCCCGAAAAGACAGTGGTGACCTAATATGTACAAAAACACAATATTTACAAAACAGTAGCAACAAAAACAATACAGATTATAACACGATTGTTTACTCCAAAAAAATGTAATTCTAGTTTGAACAACTTTAATTTTAGTAATATTTCATATAAATTCTTATAAAATTTACAAAGAAATAGTCATAGTGTAAAATATTTTAGTTTTGAATTGATTGCATAATTTGTCTTCTCCTTTATAATGAGTTAACCCTTTAAGTGCTACTTTGTGCTGTCAAAAATGTATCTTGTGATAGGTTTACGACAGTCTATTTACATTTAATTTTGGCAATGGAACAGACAAATGTTAAGCTTGGCACTCTCAGGGTTAAATATCATGTTAGATATTTCCTCGGAAGTCGTAATACAAGACAAAATAGGTAATAACCTACATAAAATAATGACAATTAGAACGATGGTATTTTTCTGTACTAAACTGATTGACCAAAAAGATGTTGAAATTATCAACTCAAGCTGATGGTGTTTACATTTGCTAACACAAAAGTAGTTATATGTAAAATATACAGCTATAATACAAGGCAAAAATATATTTACAAACTAAATATTTGGACATGAAGATAAATCTCTTTCTTATTTATTTTTCAGTTATTCATACATATAGCTTTCTTTTTTATATTGTCAAACTGTGAATGTAATCTGTCCTGCCAGATTGTGGTTTAGATATTCTATGTGATATTTTTATTCACTTGGTTATGTCCACAGATGCATTCACTAAACAGAACATACTGCTGAACGCTATTGAGCGAATCATTTTGAACTTCACAGGAATATGTAACACTGGGTGCCATTGGTCCCCATTGAAGAAAAATGCTCGAAGTTAGAAAAAACCAAGGTTCGTAACTCCGTACTAAAGTGGAACACAATTTAAATATTTGAACTTCTAGGTATGCATGTCCTACAGCCACATGTAAAAATAAATTTTCCTATCTGTACTAATTTTTGAGAAAAAATGTTTCGGACGGATGGACGGACGCACGGATGGACGGACAGACTAAGCTCAAACCTATATTCCCCGTCTACTTCGTGGAAGATAATAAGATAAATTATATAATCAAATAAACTGTACACAGATAGTCCTCTTTTCCTCTAAAGTGAGTTAACCCTTTGAGTGTCAAACTGATTTTAGTGGTAAAGAAAACTGTGACTACATTGTGCTGTTGAAACCTACCCTGTGTGATCTGTTTAAGAGAGCTCACATGGAAATCTTAAAAACAAATAGTCATATTGTAGGTTTTCAACCGACTATTTGTATTTGCATTGGAATTTGGGAAATGAAACAGATAAATGTTGAGCTTGACACTAAGGAATAAAGATAACGTTAAATATTTTCTCTGTCCTAAGGTAAACTAATTCATAACCTACATGAAGTATTGAAAATTAGAATGATGGTACCCTCTGGACCAAGGTGCTTGACAAAAAGAATATTGAAGAATCAATAATTAAGTCAAGATTATGTTGTTTACATTTTCTAAGTATAGAAGTAATTATACATAAATATGGAGATATATGCAAGGCTAAAGTTTATTTACAAACTAATCATTTCAAGCAGTGTTTAAGAATTTAAAAATGTTCATTTCAAAATTTCACTGAGAATGTTTAACTCAGACTTTCACTTACAAGACATACAACTAAACACAAACGTAAGGAATCATTTTGACATTCATATGAATATTTAATACTGGGCGCCATTATACTAACGCCTCAAAAGGTTATGACTTCGTAGCCGTACACTGGCTTCTCTACACACTGGCCCAAAATTGCTGTAAACTGAGCATTTAAAAAAAATTGTTTTTGTTTTTAAAAGTGTACAGTTTCCCAATTTGTAAGTTTTGTTGTTAATGATTTTGTATGTAATCTTATTTTACAAATAGGTGAAATGAGAAAAAAACACACGAAATATTGTATTATTTTTGTTTTGTTTTGTTGGCCATAAATAACCCTTAAAAATAGTTATGAATCGATGTCACTGGACTTAAACCCGTGACTGAGCTTTTTTAAACAAATTTCCACATGATTGTATTTCTTTAAATTGGTTGAGGTTTAGAAACGAAGCGGCAACTAGACGTATTGTTAACACATTAGGGGTTAAAATGTGCATGTTATTTAGTTTATAGTATTATTTTTATTCTGACACATTAAATGGAGTTCATGCCTAACATTTTATAAACCAACTAATTTAATATAATTTCTTTTGACCAGTTGAGGCATTTTCATTTTGAACAGGACTTCAGATTCCATGTTAACACTGACTTCATGTGTTCTTGGTTGACCATGGTTTTGAGGAAGACTGGCTTACTTGTCTAAACTCATTGTAAAAGTTACTTAATACAGGATCTTCAGAAGTTGGGAAGTGAGTTAGTGTTTGACATTGTTTTCAACAATAATTTATCTCGTGGCAGCAAGGTACATGGAAGAAGGAAAGAAGTCTGCACCACTAATGAGGTCACGTGACACAGTGAAACTTACAAACTGTGACTCGTACCTGCGAACCAAAAGTGTTACTGTATTATAATATTTTAGTTTGTCCTCACTGCATGTAGAAATATTGCCTAACACAGAGAATAACAGTGAGTCCCCAGACAGGAAGCCCGGATCTCCCGCCCTCTGCAAAACAAGATCTTCACACAGAATGCATTTTACTTATGTGCAATGATCTTCCAAGTGGATATTTGACATGTCATTGTCAAAATTCTGATCTTAATATGCTGTTAAAAATCTAACCTGTGAAGAGCTCCTGTAAACAAACTATCACAAGATGAGTTTTCAACAGCACAATTAAGTCACAGTTTTAAGTGCTCCAAAATCAAGTCGACACTCTAAGGGTTAACGAATCCCACATTAAACAAGTACACCAGTAGATGTCAGATGTTTCATTGTTGTGCTGTTTTCTTATACAGTTTCTTCAATCTGCCATTGAGTGCAGGCATCCCATCCGTGTTCATCAATGTTAGGTCCGCACCTGCATCAACAAGACAGTGTAGGACAGTTGTATATACTGCTTCTTCAGGTCGTCTTGATTGACTCCATTTGTGACTAAGTAGATGTAAGGGGGTGTTTCCTTGTATGTCTTGCCTGTTAACGTCTGCCTCATGCTTGATAAGTGTATCACATACAGACAAACAAGAAGACATTTTAAGATAATAATGTGATAAATGTGATAAAACACTACTGTGTAAGGGAGTGTGTCCTTTTTGGTTACATGCATGAACACTGGCTCCCTCTCTCAGCAGCAAATCAACACATTCCTGTGAATTGATAGCAGCTGCGTAATGAAGTGGTGTGTTACCATCCCTAGTTCGTGCATTGACACCGGTACCAGCTTTCAGAAGGACATCAACACATTCCTTTGATTCCACATGAGCTGTGTTATGAAGTAGTGAGTTATCATTACTAATCACTGCATTGACATCAGCACCAGCTGTAAGTAGAACATCAACACATTTCTTTGATCCTGTTTTAGCTGCGATATGAAGTGGTGTATAACCATCTATGTTCAGTGCATTGACATCAGCACCAGCTGTAAGTAGAACATCAACACATTCCTTTGATCCTGTTTCAGCTGCGATATGAAGTGGTGTATAACCATCTATATTCAGTGCATTGACATCAGCACCAGCTTTAAGTAGAACATCAACACATTCCTTTGATCCTGTTTCAGCTGCTCTATAAAGTGGTGTGTCATCATCTCTAGTCAGTGCATTGACATCAGCACCAGCTTTCAGAAGAACATCAACACAATCCTTTGATCCTATGTCAGCTGCGATATGAAGTGGTGTGCCATTAATACAATCTAGTGCATTGACATCAGCACCAGCTTTCAGTAAAACATCAACACATTCCTTTGATCCCATGTTAGCTGCTGAATGAAGTGGTGTGCCATTTATATAATCCAGTGCATTAGCATCAGCACCAGCTTTCAGTAAAACAGCAATACATTCTTTTGATTCAGCATAAGCTGCTATATGAAGTGGTGTATAACGTTCCTTATTCAGTGTATGGATATCAGCACCAGCTTTAAGTAGAACATCAACACATTCCTTTGATCTTTTGTCAGCTGCGATATGAAGTGGTGTGTCACCATTACTGTCCAGTGCATTGACATCAGCATCAGCTTTCAGGAGAACATCAACACATTCCTTTGATCCCATACCATCTACTCGTTGAAGTGAGGGGGTACCATGCTTATGCAATGCTTTTACATCAACACCAACATCCAGTAAGTTACCAGTAGACTCTGAACATTCACTCATTGCTGCGTAATGCAGCGGTGTACGATGCATATAACCCTTTGCATTGACATCTACCTCCTTCGTTAACAAAAGCTCAATACAATCTCTAGAGCCTTTATTTGCTGCATAATGTAATGGGTTACTGCCTTCATCATCTGTCTTGTTGATCGACGCACCTTTGCTGATAAGGAAACTGGCGACATTAGTGTGACCTCCTTGACACGCTGCATGTAAAGGAGTGGTGCACATGTGATGACCGGGTTTAATGTTAACTGTTGCCCCCTTTGCGAAGAAATGCTTGACTAGATCCATGTCTCCTTTACCACATGCATCACACATTGCATCATTACATACCCTGGCCCCCTTTTCTACCAGCATTTTAACCATCTCTATCTGGTTACTCTTACACGCATAGTACAAAGGAGAATGTCCATCTGTGTCCTTCACATTGACCAGTGCCCCTCTATTGATTGCTTCTTTAGCAGCAGACACAAGGTTATTCTCACACAAATAGTGAAGGGTGGATTTGCTGTACTCATCCCGAACATTCATGTCTGGATTAAGAGAAATAATTTTGTTCACAAACTTAGTGTTTCTGCTTCCTGCTGCCAACATCAGAGGTGTTTTGCCCATTTGGTGTAACAAATGTCTCATTACATGGTCAACACAAAAAGCACTAATGTCAAGTTTTAAATTAGTTTTTGTAAGATATGTGAGTACATCTGATGCAGCAAACTGACACACCCCGTGCAAAACAGTCCCCAGTTCTTGCTGATTCAGCTGTATGCCTTTCTCCTCGATTATGTACCTCAGTAACTGTGGAGACTTGTTGATGGCGAGTAAACTCAGGAAACTTTGCTGTGTTTTACAGTCTCTCATTTTAATTAGTTCAGATAGTGGATGTTTTGTGACATGTGACATTGTCTCTTTTATGAACTCGCCATCACAAAACGCTTGGTATGACAACACTTGTGCAAAATTCAAGTTGGAAATCTCGGTGGCAAATCTCTTCGCTAAATCTGATAGATAGCTTCTTGGTATGGGAACTGTGAGTTTTGATTCTTTAACAGTTTCTTCCTTTTGTTCTAAGCGGATTCTCTCCAAAAGAACTACAAGGTTGCAATTCTCGATCACAAACAGTGGACAGGAAGTACAAAGATTGAATGCAACACTGTCATATATCGATGGATGATCAAACAAGAAATAGCCATCTTCTTTCTTCAGATACGTACCAACCAAATTCTCAGCTACTGACATAGTCGCGTCCAACTAAAATTACAGTTACATTCTCCTCAACCCTTTCCTCCTCTTCCTCTTCTCCCCTTCTTGTTGTGGTTTTTGTTCTTTCTCCTGTGATGCTTGTGTCTCTTTTTGTACTCTTTGTTTTTTCTCATGGGACTTGTGTTCTTTGTCACCCAACACCTCAAACAAAACTGTCTTCCATCGTGACCATTCTGTCTGATCAAACTCTAGATTCCCGAATATATCGTCCATCATGATGACAGGTCTAGAGCAATTACTTGTGACTTCAGCAAACTCTTCTGGTGAGTTCACCTGAAATAC
>JAULCD010235698.1:0-10399 GCA_032361085.1 Calliostoma canaliculatum
GTTGCATTTGTAAACCAAATCTATTAACCCAGTGATATGGTTTAGGACGTCATAAAGTTATGACGTCTTTGTAAAAGGGGCCCCTGGTCTCTTTTACTTCTGAGAGACCAACGCCTGCTCATCCAGTCTGACAACTTGACGATGGTACAAACTGTCAACGAGTCAACAACGTCTGTTCTTTTAGTTCTTGTGCCTCACAGTCTCACTTTCAACAATATCCCCACTTGTCACATCCCAAGTGTGCGAATGCCAAAACGAAAGCTTTGTTACCCCCATCAAACTTGTCACCAATGGAGTGAAATCTGCATCATAACACATTCAAGAAACTCAGGCCAGCTGTGGAAGCCTCTAGTGGATCTGTTTGGAATACATTACAACAACAAAGTAAAGCTGTTCGTGTCTCCGACCCTGGATCCAATCGCTCTAGACCACGATGCTTTAACCATTTTTTGGAATGAACCATATGCGTACAAAAGCAACAGGTTCAACAGCAACAAAAACAGCAACAGCCACAATTGGTAATCATGGAAGATTGATCTTCCCGTCGACAGGCAATCGCGGCCTGGTTGAACTGTCGATGTCAATACCGTTCCCCCGTGCTTTCGCTCCATCACTGCCGTTATGACATTATTTAGCACAGCAGTATGCACACCATTCACACATTTTCAACTGCAGGCCCCTTCTTTTCATCGAGTCACACAAGATACTGACTTGAAGTTGGTGACCTTGTTGGACCTTTTCCGCAGTTTTTGCTTATGTCGACATCCAGTTGTTTTCTAAACTATAAACATTGCTTCTTACCTGTGAAATAAATCAAATGCTTTAGCATCCAAACCTTTTCTTTCAGTCATGTTATTGTACATCAAATTGAGTTATGCATTTTTGTAGCGGATCAGTACCTATAACAAAAAGTTTACTTCTTTTCAGGCATATTCTTAGACGAAAATTTTGTTCTTCATTGCCGCCGCTTCACCACAGGTAGCTGACTACTTAGTTCATCTTAGAACCAATAATAAAAAAAACTCAAAGGTTAGGCACTTATCTGACGGCTTTAACCTCAGTTATATATGGTACCTCCAACTCAAAGCCTCGTCAGCTCCAGAGAGCTGCAAGCTCTCATTCGCGTCTTTACGAACGATACGAGTCAGGGTGGGACCTAAATGCTGTGTTGCATCACTTTGCTTTGCTTTATGCCCCGGGCTATACAACGTAGAGACTAGCGAAGATGATATGCCCTGGAGTTATCTAGGATGCGCTCGAGGATGTGTGCTACGAGTTACAAACATTTCTTGTAGCTTTAGCAGAAGCAGCTAGGACATCAGAAACCTGGACTTTTGATAATGCACAAACCGGGTTTGATCAGACAGCGCATGGTCCGTTCCCCTTGGGTTTAATGTACAACTTTATTGCTTAGAACGAGTTACCTTGCCGATAACCAAGACAGTTTCATGTTCCTGCTCTCTCGCTCTTCTATCTTGGCTAGGCATCAAGTTGAGAATGTGTCTTTATGTCCTGTTAGGACTTTAAGAATCTATCTTAACAGCACTAGTACCAGACGCATGTTCTGTAAGAGGTTCTTTATTTGTACCACAGTTTCACAATAGTTAAGTGCTACTATTCTTAGAACTTATGCGGTGCAAAAGCTTATGCCTCCATTTGCCCACAATCCACATGAGGTTTGTGCGATTGCCTCTTCTAAGGGCCCTACATGACAATTGCTTCTTTACGTCTACCAATCAGTATTATGAGAGATTTTCGCTCGCCACTACCATCGGGACATAGTGACTGGTAATGTTAGGGACAAATCAGTTCAGCCCAATGGTGGCTGTTCTGCAGCTGACTTACTCAAGGCAATAGATTACTTCCCTTTACTGCCAACACGAATCCTGGCAGGAGCATCATAGCCACATGTGTAACACTAGGGTAGTCCGTCGAATAAGGCAATAATTCAGGCAGGATAGACATATTATAGGATACAATTTTATCATCCAAAACTAGTTTCCACAGGAGATATAGCTTGTGTGAGATCAAACAATATCTCCTAGAAGATATGATCACAAATGATGTCATTTCATTGTAGCGATATCTCCGGCATGACACCACACCCATTGTCCCATTAGTGTGACGTCACAATGAGTATGCAGCAGCATTGTTCTGGCTCACGGTAGCACAGACATAAATGTCATTAAACACTTACAACAAGATTGATTAATGTCATCAGATTGAATTTGAATAATAAATATAGCCGAGGAGTTTTAAACTTTTATCAACTCGTGTTGATATATTTAGTATCAGAAGACACTCAGGTAAGATTCTCTATATAGACACTTATTGTAAATTTAAGTGGAGGAGAAAATAGGATTTTTCCAGTTATGATTTGCATTTGAAATTGAACTGCGTTTATTGCCTTATATAATTATAAATATGAGATAACCAACAAAGATAACACGCCATTAAAACATCTGTTTGACATGAAAGCGCCACCTAGCGCACGGAAGCGATTAAATCCACGGTAACGCATTAAACAAGCGTGTTTGGTAAACCGTGCGGCTGTTGGAGCTCTTTTAAACAAATTATCAGAGGATAGGTTTTCAACAGACATTCTAGATTGGAATATGGACATTAAAACGTACAAGTGGAGCGCATCGCACTATTAGGCACTGGCATATTTTATTTTTTTTAACTGAAGGTAAATATATTGCTTTCGCAATACTAATATTGCAATATGACATAACATAACATGTTAATAATGGTGTAAGTTTCTACACCGAAACGTCGCATATTTTTAAACAAAGAATTAAAAATCCACAAAAAAAACTAATTTGTCTAACATAATTTATATAATATTTGGATTACACTATATGAAAATTATGACAATTTAGTGGCTGCCCTTCAATGGTTGAATGGTTATAGTCCTTGCATGCTCAGTGCTGGTGATTTGGTGGTTAAAGTGGAGTGTGGGTTCGCTGCAAAGTCCCAAATGGTTAAGGCGTTGGGTTGCTCAGTTGGTGCCTGGCTTTAAGAATGTGGGTTCGAATCTAAGGTGATAGAATCGTCACTTTTTCAAGTATTGTTGTCCCAAATGTAACATATCTTGTGTATTCCATTGTCTGAATGACGTCAATGTGTATTGCAATAGGCATTACAATACCAGAGATGTATCTCGAAGTATAAATTCTCTGGGACTCCCAACTAAGAATTTTAGGGGTCCCAGGCTATAACTTGGGGGTCCCACTCTGACACAGTTTCATTAAAGTTTATTCAGGGCCCCGTTCCCCAAAGCGATCTTATGCTAAATTGATCCTACGTGATTTTACAATACTGTTCTGTGGAGTTGTTTCTTATCAAATGCTTACGACTGTCGTCGCGCAGAGATCGACTTGGAACCGGTGCCGAATGGATCACTGCTCTACGACAGTTGTAAGCCAAGGTTATATTTTACCACTTACGATCAACTTAGCTTAATGTTTTTTAAGAATGGGGCCCAGATTTCTAATATTTATTTTCTTGTACTGTGAAAATGTCAATGGGAATTACGAACGGTGTCAGTATACTGGTTGACATATCTAAAAGCAAGAACACTGATTTTTGTGGTTTTGTTGTGTCCCTTCGGACTCACACGTAAATGTTTTCGCGTCCCTTGACGAATTATATGCGTATGGGACGCTGGATTTTGCGTCCGGTAAAATCCTGCAACACATACACCGCATGTTTCGCAATACTACGGGTAAAGCCACACACTGTCCTAGTACACTGGTTATTCCATAACGTGCTGGAAAGATGCCAAGTGTTTTGCAACGCTAACACTGCGACATTACCAGAACGAATGGGTCGCCGTGACCACGATTGACGTAAACAGTTGGAAATTGGTTTACGTGAGGGTGGGACAGGTGATGAAAAAAAATATCCGCATTTCTGGTTTTCGTCGCATTTCGTTTTAAGGTTAACGTCAATTTGACAATATTATGTTTCTTTTTCTTTAGAATTTGACTGTGTGTTATTTTGGGAGGTTTAATCGCTTGGCAAGCTCAACTTTAGAAATCGCACACCGCCCCCTGTAGAGCCTCACTGCGCCATTAAGAGAAGCGAGTAATCGTTATTCGACCTTGACCTTCGTAGTGCTCTAGTGATCGATTCAATTCCCCATTGGACTGCAATTCGGTCATGGAAGTTGTTTTTGGCAAATAATGAATTCGTTCTCGCGATGAGAGGTTACAACAAACGTCAGCTTTAATAGATGTTTCAATATTTAATGTGTTTTACACAAACCATTGGCCTTTAGTTCCGGCTGAGCGTATTTCCTTTCCGCGTAAACAAGTTCACTTTTGCGCGAAAGGTCTCCACGGACATTTTGTTTAGTTTTACACTGTAAGAAAATAGTTTTTCTAAAAATATACCACTAAATATTATGTTTATTATTCTGAATAAATTATTTTATTTTTAACCAAATGCTACCACGTATGCTTGTTTTCTTCTGTTTTTTAGGTATTTCTTTCTAGAATGTATTGTTTCCCTCGCGCATCATCGATTATTTCATGTGTACATATTTGTGGTGAAACGGTCGATACATTAACCTATATATTCTTTAACCCTTACCGTGCGGCTCACGGAAATACCCGGGTCAGGCTACTCGCCACTACAAGCCACTGTTTCAACTTAAATTGAAAAATGGCTTTTGCAGCAGATTTTGAGCATCGTATTTGTGTTTTAATCGTAAATTTGCATGTCTCACCTCATTACCTTTGATTTGATCACGAACATGTGCTGGGTACTACTGGTAGAGCGGGACATACGTTCTCATTTACGACATATGACTACCTTATAATTGTACTTATGATAACGACTTTTATATCTTTGTGGTAGATTATAACTTTGACATGGTATTAGTTCTAATAGGGTTGAACTGAGTTTAGAAGAAAAAGCATTGTGCTTATAAAAACAACTGTTCTTAAAAATCTTTCCTGTTCATTTGTTTGTAAGAGCTTACTAAAAATAGCGTTTAGAATTTCGTGGATGTCAACTTCTGGTTTGTTCGTACGATCACGACGTTTCGGAGCATAAATATATTCTTTATTTCTCCATAGGAGAGTTACACCACAACTCTACATATTGATGGATACATATGTACAAATATAGGCATTGTCAAGTTAAGCATAGACTAAAATTTAGGTCGGACCAGAACGTAAAATATTTCTTCACAAGATCTATATATATTTTTAGTGGAAGTTGACATGCAAGAAATCCTGAACTATTTACCACCACTTCTAAATGTCCCTAAAATAATTCCAGTATAATTGATTTTAGCTAAACGTTAACTTATGATACCGTTTAAACAATTATCATGCTGTTGAAAACCTTTCCTGTGGTAATTTGTTAAAAAGAGCTCCCTGTGGGAGCTCTTTTCAACATATTACCACAGGATAGATTTTTAACAGCACAAGGCTTGACGTGAGACAAAAAGATTAACCTTTAAGAGTTTGGAATTGAATTATGTCACAATGCATAAAGTTTAATTGATGACATTTTACACATTATACCTTATGAAATATTTATTCGTAAATTCCTGTGTGATCTGTAACGTTTTTGTTTTGGCATGGTTATGTCCTTCATCATGCATCAGTTTCGATTTTATAACCGCCTACTTCAAGCATTAATTTTAAAATTACTTTTCGTAACCTTTTCACATTTGATGTGACTGATAGTAAAATCAGTAGTATTGTTTTTGAATAAAATGTGAAAAAATAATCACAGTGACGTAAAAAGACTTTGTGAATTATTTGTAAATCATATAGTATTCAACAAGGAATGTATAGTAATGATAATAGTATTAGTGGGGGTATCAAGTATCAGTAACTGTTGACTTTGTGAAGATAATGTATCTGAAAATAATTAAACTATAAGTTATGCAATGAAAATATGGCCAGGATCTATTCTCTTAAAACCTTATTTATAAGTCTATAGAACTTTTATGGATGTCAACTTCTTAGTTTGGCATAGGCATAGTGCCTATGCCAAACTAAAAAGTTGACATCCATAAAAGTTCTATCGACTTATGCTCTACACTTCTGAATAAATGCCTATTAAGAATCTTATATTTATACTTTGTAAAGATAATGATGACCTGACCTGCGTTTATAGCGCATGCGCAGTGAGTTCTTCTTCCACATCTGGACTGATATGTCAGCAACTCGGACACATACTTTAATGTCAAGTTAGGCATTAAAATGTATGGATAAAGTTATAATCAGAAAATCCATGTAGTTGTATTATTGCAGTCATATTACAAATTTCACGGCTGTAATTCCGTTGTTTTTTTTAGCACAATAAAGATCGTTACACACATATTTGTTTTATTTTTTTATTCTTGAAAGTCAAGATATTTTTGCTATACAAAATGATATATTGTTTGATAAATTATAACGTAAAACAGTTAAGACTTGCAATTTTTTCCAACAACGAAGATAATGATTCACAAAACAAAACAAAACTTTTTCACGATGAGTCAAGGTAGATTACACAAAATTATTTGAGGCACTGACGTACAGTACAATGATGATACACAAGAAAAAGATTATAACAATTATGCAGCGGATTTCCATTGGTTTGATAAGATTTCTATCAAACCAATGGAAATCCACTGAATATTTTTTTTAAGTTCCAGTAATAGTTGTGGCCCAAAAAATAAAAATATTTTTGTTTGTTTCAGATTTGGGCATTTTCGTGAAAGAAAGCAGCTGCTTGAATTCGGACTTATGATGTATACTGAAGGAGAGCCACGAGAGAAGATCCCTCGTACGTCTACGTCACAATCAGAGCAAAACTACAGTGGTCATAACACCAACGAAACTGGTAACTCGGGTTATAATGGTCAGGGTGGTCCTCCAATGAACAACATGCACTACGGCGACCTGAGGTCCAAGGGAGACGACTATTTCTCTTCCAGCTCACCCGGAAGTCCAAGTGACAAGGGATACATCCCCTCCCGAAAACAGAGAGAGTTCATTCCAGAAGCCAGCAAAGATGACTCATACTGGGAAAAACGACGAAAAAATAACGAAGCAGCACGAAGATCTCGTGAAAAACGTCGAATTCATGATTTCGCTCTCGAGAACAAGATCTGCGATTTGAATGATGACAACCGTTTACTCAGGAAAGAACTTGTTGCGCTTAAAAAGAAGTTTGGAGTGCCCTTAGACAAATGTTTTACACTCTCAGATGATGAACAAACAGATACCTCAGCGACAGCTTCCCAGTCGGGCATGAGTCACATTGGACGTCATGGGGGAAGTGACGCGTCTAATTCTCATCCTCCTAATGCTGACGCACTAAGTCATGCAACCGCATATACCTCGCCCCCTCCCTTGCTAGCAGTGGCGGGGGCCGTGCCTATGTCTGTTCCTGTTCAGGGCATTCCGTTCACCAATGGTGCAGCGTTTCCATACTACCTCATGCCACCATCCGATGTTCACAGCAGGATGAATCCGAATATGATTGCCTATAGAGCCAAGTCTGATTCCACACGGGCAAGTTCCGAGCCCCAGGAAAGCAGCCCAGTCCCAAACACATCCGTAACACCCTCCAGGCCAGGAGTCTCCGGTCTCCCCTATCCTCCAGTAGTCGTCAAGACCGAGCCAGAAGATGATGAGCAGAGATCCATGAATTCTTGTCTTGGAAGGGTATCCGCTTCTCGACAGTCAATGTCTCCAGATATGTCCGAGAGGGAAGACTACCATCATCTCCGGGACAACCAGGATACGGATAATGCATGGCTTGACTCCAACAGTAACAGCTACACGAGCGATGAGCAGATGGATGAGCCACTTCAACTGACCGTCAACACTGGGGACAAAAACGGCTTGTCGAGTCAACTACAGTACGCGTTGGAAAGACGAGATAACAGAAGCCCTCCAACAACGTTACCCTTGAAGATGCGACACAAGGAATTCTACGCCCCAAGTCACTCTTCGTCCTCATTTCCTACCCTTCCATACATGGATGGCCTAGCTCAACTCTCAGAAATCGCGCTGGCTCAAGCTAACCCGCTACCTCTTGTTAAAAAGTCTCGGAGTTTTTCAAGGATGTCTCGAGAGATGTCCCAAGAGATGTCCGAGGAAAATTCCATGGATCCAAGGTTTCTTGACCCAAAATACCTCGAAAGAAGACGACGCAACAACGAAGCAGCCAGGAAGTGTCGAGAAAATCGAAAACATCTGACGAGGCTCCGCGAAGCCAAGTCTGATTACCTGGAAGGGGAGAATCACAAACTCCGAAATGAAATGGATGGTCTGAGCGAGGAAGTGAAACAACTCAGGGATTTAATTGAGAAGAAACAAGTTGAGCAGGAAATATCCCAAAACAAAGCCGATAGTGTTCCTGATACCTCATCGTCAAGTTCGTAATCAACCATCACCACTGTTATTTCGTCAGTGTTAAAGTGGCCCTGGGCCCCGTTCCACAAAACTCCTAGGAGGCTAAGCCATCATAACTTTCATCTCGTCACGAAAAGCTCTCGTACAGCTAAGACATTTGTAACTTTCATCTTAGCGCTCTCGTTACGAGAGCGCTAAGATGAAAGTTACAACGTTTTATCCTTACGTGAACTTTCCGCTCTTTTCTTAAATCCTTTGGTTTAAAAGTCAGAAGAGAACGTGGTTATTGGTTTTAAGACATATTGACTTAGATCGTAGCTTACGAGAGCTTTGTGGAAGGGGTTGAAGACGATTCGACTTTACCATTTAACTCGACCATTCATGTTTGCAGTGTTATTATCAGTCTTGTGAACCCCGTACTGCTGCATTAGTGTTTGTTGTTGTTGTCACCATCGAGTCAAATGACGCGGTGTCCCTCTTCTTTCACGGAGGCCATTGTGCCTCACATTACCCTATCAGACCCAAATTAATCCTGTTCTAAATGTTGTACAGCTCAAGACAGTTGTATTGGACATCACTGAACTTCATCAAACTTCTTTCACATGTACTGGTGATCAGAAGAGTGCATTTCTGTTCGAGAGTGAAACCGGAAGTGAAACCGGAAGTGAAACCGGAAACGAAACCGGAAGCGACTCAACAAATCAGGTCCCGATTTCTCAGGAAACTTGTTGCATCTGTGGTTAGTATCATCGTTCGTGCGTCGTTTGTGAAATATTACTGTGTCGATATTACTGACGAGGGATGAATATTGTAAACGTTTTTTTGAAAGAGTTTTATTTGATTCGAAATGATTACAAGTTGACCTTATCAAAAACAAAATCTAAATTATACTGTTCTTATATATAAGTATTATCACATTATCACCCAGAAATTATCAATCAAACTAAAAATTAAGAGTTATTTCTACATTATATGCTATATTTTAAAATCATATTTTTTGGTATTACAATGTTTAAGTGTCGATTTTGTCACTTACGCAAATCGTACAATCATTAACATATGATGTGTTTGATCATTGTCCAAATGGCATAGACACTCAAAATTAAATTAGTAAATATTTTTTTCTTTAAGATTTTCAAATTTACAGAAAAATGCGTCTTGTGTTTTCCCAGTAATCGGGATTATGTGTGGATTTTAGTGTCTTTGCTTAAGACACGCAAGGTGACGGATACAATTGTAAATTGTACAGATTATACTTTTATGCGATATCACTGACACGAGTGTCAATTTCAGGTTCTCAGTACCGTAATACCTCTGCAAAACGTTCAACTGCGAAAATTACTTGGACTGTAATTGAATGTATCAAAGCATTTGCCATACACAGTAGCACTCTGGGGCAATTTGAATTCAGGTTTATGTTTTCTGTTGAAAACATAATTTTCCCATCTTTTACCGTGGGAGAGGTAGTTATATTTTGACAACTGTTTTTATTGATGAAAAGAAAATTGTAAAATCAAGTTAAAATTATTTTGATTTTTAAGAAATGATTCACCAATTATTTGTAAATTTTAAATTAAATATACAAATTTGAATCAAAGCATTTAAATGACGTGTATACTACCTCTTTGCACTCAGGCATTAGAACGCGTTCACGGGTTATGATTACAGAATAGAAATATTGGTTATTGTTTAATAATTCTCGCATATAAGAAACTCAGGTTCTGTTTCTATTAGATTATAACACTGGGCCAATTTGTTTGGTTTACAAATGCAATAATCGTTGTTTTCTATCACTTTCCATTGAACAAAAATGTTATTTAGTTATCTTCATTTTTTTCATTTTTTTGGGGGGTGGGGGGTGCGCAAGGGTTACTTTAACAGACAGGTATGTGGGACCATAGCCCGTCTGCTTGTTTTATAGTGTGCTCTCGTTCCCAGCCATGCATGTTTCCGTATATGTGAAATCGCACAGTCAAAATTGAAACCTGCGCCAGAGATATTAGAAATATTATAAAAAAATATTTAAAGAA
>JAULCD010235809.1:0-10399 GCA_032361085.1 Calliostoma canaliculatum
AACTAGGCGGTCCAACTCTGACATAGCTTCTTTAAAATATTTTCAGGGCCCAGTTCCTCAAAGTGATCTCAGGCTAAGTCGATTGTAAGTGAATGACAATCTCCTGTGGAGTTGTTTCTTATCATAGGCTTACGACTGTCGTAACGCAGAGATCGATTTGGAACCGGACAATTGCCGGCAAGAACACTGATTTTGTGGATTTGTTGCGTCTCTTTGGACGCAAACGTAAATATTTTTGCGTCCCTTGTTATTGTCGGAGGGGATGACTTTACTTGGACAGTATGACTGCCATGCTATCTCTGGTATTGAAAATAAATCCTGTCCATAGCAAGTTTACAGAAATCATTTGGGTGGTCACTAATGGGCCTAAATACATAATACACGGGTAAATAGATTTTTGGACTAATACAAGAGAATCGCCTCTTTATTAGCTCACCTGCCCAAAGGCCGGTTGGGTTTATGTCATTAATGGCTTGTGTGTCGCACGTCACCCATAAACCTTAGAAATTGTGGACAGAATAAGCTGAAACTTGTCATACTTCTTTCCTATAATAAGGAAATTGCTCATTTAGCCCAAATCCGAAATCAAAAATGGCGACTAATGAAAATTCTATTAGGAGCCATAAGCTGGCCATTTATGAAGTCATCATGCCGAAATTGTTTGGTCAATAATAATACTAAATAGATGTTACTCTGTTTTATAATATTTTGTTTTAGTGACTTTTATATGACCTTTATAAGTTGACCCTTACAGTGCTGAACTAGGGCGAGTATAACTCAAAACTGTTACCACCTTGTGCTGTTGAAAACCTTTCTTGTAATAGTTTGTGTAAAAGAGCTCCTGTAGGAGCTCTTTTATACAAATTATCACAGGAAAGGTTTTTAACAGCCTATTTAGATTGGAGTTTGAAAACTTTAGGTTCAGCACTTTAGGGTTAAGATGTAAATATAAAGGTTATTTTATCTGTGAGTAAAAGCTGTGAGTTTAAAAGCGTTTATTATCCCGGCTATTTCCAGGTTGACACAACACTTAGATCTATTTATAGCGCGACCACGCCACCCATGTCTACCACTCACGTTATTGCATGCACATCGTGTGTATGTACCAGTCTGTCAGTGTATGGATACCAGTCAGCTGTTATGAGGTGATCGAGCTGTTGACATTTTGCAGTGTAAACACCGGCTGTACTCGGCACAAGACAATAAGGTGATAATTAATCAGGCTAATTGCCTTTTGTTACTTACAAGTTATACCATAGCGTCGTTAATTAGTCACCTGATATTGATATCAACTGCTAATTAATTTATAGATGTCAAGTTCAGTGGCATGTTTACATAGGACTTAGGAAGTGGTTACTGTGTACATAAAGATTGTTATTTGGGGTTACTTAAGATGAATATTACATGCAGATAACTTATTCAATGTAGGGATTTAAAACATCACTACCGGATCTATATTCATGATCTGTCATTGGGCATAATACGGACTTGAAAGTTGCATATCATGGTACAGTTTTCCACTTTTTACATCAAGAACACTTGTTCTGACTTACAAATGCTAAGCTTTATAACATTATAACATTATTTTAGTTATCTCACGGCAGTCAAAAATTTTACCCTGAAACCTACCGATACCATTTTTTGGAGCAGACGCTCTAACCACCACACCACGGAGGCCAGTGTTGTTTTTATTTTGAATAGGCACATGATTTGCAATGATTTTAGTCTTTGTGAACCAATTTAATTTTCTTTTTAAAATGTACAGGTTACAATGATTTTGGCATTTGTAAGCCACCCCATTGACCCAGTGTGAAGAAAGAGTCCTGCCAGTGGGTGTTTGAACCTTTTGTGTCCTGTAAATCTGTTCAGATTTGTAGCCCTCAGGTTATAGGCTTCCTCAGTTTAAAGCAGGATACTTTTTGATCTTCTGTGCATAACAATTGGGGTGTTTCCTTCAGTTCGTTTTCTATCCTTTTGTCAGTGTGAGACTATTGTTCCTCTGACATGCTGTAATTTGATTGAATCATCCCACAACGTTTTCTTGTCATTGAAAACGTTAGTCAAAATTGTGATCTGGACAACCATTTGGCAGATTTTCAATTTACAAATGTCAAGATTGTTGTTTTTGTTTGAAAAGCGCACAGTTTACAATAATTTTGACATTTGTAAACAAGTTTTTCTTCTGTCATTTGTAAACTGAACCAGTTTGCCAAGTGAGCTTGAAATTCTATTTCAAAACACAAACATAGCTTGTGATTTTATGGGTTTTTAAAAATATTTTGTATTTTTTAGATTTATTTATGTTGTTTGGGTAAATATAATCTTGTTTATTTTTCTTTTTATGTTGTCATGTCAGGGTAAACCGAATCGGATAACAGTGTGATTAGCAGAATTTTTTAGAGTTATATTTTCTCACTTGAAACTTAAACCAACGTTTTGTGAGAAAAAGATAGATAAAGAGGGGCAGAGAAGTTCTCCCGGTCGTCCCAAACTTTCATTCTTAAAACTGCAGGTCTGAGACCCATTGTTTGTATGTCATAATATTAGCTCACCTACTGTGTGACCACACTTAAATAATTAGGGTTAATGTTATCCCCTGTAACAACACCTGTACCCAGGTAAGCCTGGGAGGGGGAGTAGATGGTCACACCTGGGCGAGGCTCCAGCCACAGGAAGGATAACGAAGAGGTAGGGAGACATGTGGACTTATCAGTAAGCTGTATGTCACTGAACAGAGAGGAAGGAGGATAAATGTGGCTGGGCTGATTGTGCAACTGCCAGGATATTTGTGGTTAAAGCCGGATCGGATTTACTTTGATGAGCAGGTATGGGGAGATGAACTTTACTGTGCATACATAGAGCTTTATGAGGATTTGGGTTGTGATAGCAGGGTATTCCTGTGAAGGATACTTGTATAGATATTGAACCTACCACTCGACTATATGCAGTGAACTCATTTGCTATTATGTTTTCAAAACTTTTCTGTTGTTTTATTGCCTGTGACCTATATATTTAATATTTTCGAAGATTCTAAACTGATTTAGAAATGAAAATATTACTGATACTGTAGTAACTTAGTCATGGTTAACATTAACCCCCAGAGGGTTAATTTTGTTACTTAAAACTGTGACTATACTTTACTGTTGAAACCTATTCTGTGATAATTTGTTTAAAAGAGCTCCTACAGGAGCTTTTTTAAACAAATTACCACAGAATAGGTTTTCAACAGCCTATTCTAATTTTGGGACACTGATGCCACCAGTGCCTCAGGTTTTTAACAGATTAGCCTCTTAAGATCAGGTGTTAGATACTGAAATGACATTATGTCACAAGCTCTGTAACGTTAACACACTATGATGATGATGATGATGATGATGATGGTATTAAGGAGGATGAAGTTTGGATGACATCAGAGTTAAATCCTTCACATTCTCTACCTGCCACGGGAGATGCTTCCTATAAATAGTTGCCTTTGATGCTAGTCTTTTATTCGCAGCTGTGTTGGGATATGATGTCAGGGAACTAGACCCCATGCTACGGGGGAAAACAAGGTTAAGGAAAATGTGCCTCTTGTTGTATCAAATCTCGTTTATTTATTACCTAGCATCACTACCTGCGTGTAACGAACTAGCTTACCTGTCACCTGTTTAGAAATCAATACCGCCAGGTAACATATTGAATTAGTTTCTCACGTAGACCAGGTTTAACCCGTATAGTGCTAATGGCATATTTAGTCATTTCATTATGCAATGACTGATCTGTCCAACCAAAACACGTTGTTGAAAACCTTCTTTGTGATAATGTGTTTAAAAGAGCTCCTTAAAGGAGCTCTTTTAAACAAATTATCACATGACTGGTTTTCAACAGTTTTAATTCCAGCTAAATCCATTTAAACATGACTAGAGTTAAGATGTAACCTAAATTCTTTGCTTTAACCTTTTTTTTATTGTACTATATTTTTGGTTTATGCCAAAGAAAGATAATTTTGTGTTAGTTTTATTCTGATTAGGTTTTTGATTTAGTGTGATGTAATTTGATATTTGATTGATTAAATAGGTTTGAGAGAGCTCAAAGAATAGAGGGCGTTCCAGATGTATTGTAATGGTAATATCACCATCAACTGTTAGATTTATGTGTGCGGAGAGACATTGGTGGACAATGGTGTTTTATAATGGAAATTGAATAATGAAATATTAAAAGGGATCGTTATATAATCTCCATGTTTATTTTATTAGGCAAAGTTTAAAAATGATTAATATTTTTTTTTTCCTTTAATTTTTTTCAACTTACATGATGATTTATAAATATAGAACATTTTGGGAAAATTGTCACAGGATAGGTTTTCAACAGGCTCTTCAGATTCGACTTAGACATTAAAAGGGACAAATATTCCACTTAGCTATGTAAGTTTTGGATTTACATAATTTAAAGAATAGAAAAAATCGAGTACATTAAAGTACATGTGTTTCTTTGCTATTTTAGGATTCAACGCAAGCTTTTGTATTGTGCATTGGTGGTGAAAATCTTGGAGTAAATAAAGGAATGCTTCGTTAAAGTGGGGTTCTCACATTTATTTCCCAAAATATATTTCAATTGTTAAGATTTCACAAAACAATTATCCAAATGGTTTCACGTAATAAATTGTCTTCCGAGTAACTCCGCCACGACTTGAGGAGCTTGAAGGTCAATTCCCATAGGTCTTTCCCCTTGTCTCCGCTTCACTGTTAATTAGCACACGATCAAGGGAAATAGTAACTTTTGAAAATTGATTTGGTTAGGTTGAAACGGCACTGTTCTTGTGAGAGAATGACTTTAAAACGAGACCGATGGCTTGACTTCTTCGCCATCTGAGTCATAAGATTTGTGATGTTTTCTGCACACAGGAATAAATTTAACATTTTTCTTCAATTATAATTTCATTTGTGACACGAGTTACCGCGTCCCTTTGGTGTCAGTTCAAATACAATAGGATTGATCTTTGATAAATGATTGTTGAAGAGATTTTAAAGAATAAAAGGTTCTTTTTTTTTATTTGTAAAAAGAAATTTAAAGTAAATACACAGTAATCTTTCAACGATGAAGTTATTAATGTTTATTGAATTAGATAAAATGTTGCATTGAAGAAATGAATTACATTGGTTTGGCATAGACTCAGGATTTATGTAAGAGAAGCATGTGGGACCTATTTCACAAAGATCTTTTAAGCGGAAATGCATCTCAGTCAATATTTTTCATGACTTGATCACTTTCTCTGCTGACTTTTGAAGAAAAAACCAACAAAGTTGCGAAAGGCAGGGTATCATTCTACTAAGTTTTCATGAGGCTAAAATGTTTAACTTTCATCTTAGCACTCTCGTCACGAGAGTGCTAAGATGAAAGTTAGACATTTTAGCCTTAAAAGAGTTCTATGGAATGCAATCCTTGTCTGTTAGGATTTATGTGAGTGAAGCATGCTGATCCATAGGGACCTGATTGAAGTGATCTCGAGGTCATCGTGAGGTCTCTTCTCTTCCTAGTCATCAATAATCAGACCACAACCTCCATGAACCTCTCCATCAAAAACCAACAATCAAAATAAATGATTCATTCATGCGAGCAAAAGCCTGCCCAATTGTCGATCTTCACTGCAAGACATTGAGCAACAGTTGAAAAGCAACAAATACTTTAAGAATCGAGCACATTGCCGTTTCAGTTTGCTTGGGGTCGTAATCATACACTGAGTTCACCATTAAGAGACTTGTTGAACGGAGGCATACTCTACGATACTTCAATATTTTCATTATTGAATTTGATTTGCACTGAAAGGGCTGTTGCCGGCCCTGGAGGTGCACAATAATGATATCGGGTTGACTTGCCAGCGGCATGGAAGGAAACATGTGCTTCCTCAAGGGACAATAGCTGCAGGGGGGGTTCATGCAGATGAGCCATTGATTTCTCAGGAGGAGCCGTTTTCTGTGTGCATACTGACCATGATACCCTACCACCCTCCACCTCTGCGATATGTCCTTTCAGAATATTTCACCACCCTGTCAAGTCCAGGCCCCAAGGTTATGAAACTTTCTCGAGTTTGATTTCATGCTCAACTCTGGTTTTATATGCTCACTCTCTGCATTTGAAATTATTTCTACATCCAGTGATTACAAAGTGCAACGCTGTAGCACAGGTATTAGCTGAAGCTCGCAGGTTTTATTGCATCACATACCCACATTAGTGAAGCAGGCTTTCCTCCAGCAATAAACCTTGCCACCACAAGATAACAAAAAATTTAAACTTCAACTAACCCACTCACTCCAACCAATTGTCTTCCTTCACCTTCCATCACTTCCCCGATCTTACTATTTGACCTCAGCAGGGTCAGATGACTTCACTGTGCCAGGGTACCAGTTGCCGGTTGTAATTAGAATATTCACGCTTCTAATTGCTTTTGTTAAAGCTTGCTCCGGCAATATGGATTTCTGTGAGAATGCAGTAAGGTATCTAAATTGTTGCAGCTTGCTGCATCAATTATTAACTTCCTTCACATCAAACAAGACTGGCTAATGATGCCGAGCTTTTTTTTACCGATTTTTTTTTTTTTTCATGAAGGAATTGAAATAATTCTCCCCAGCTTTACCGATCAAGATGAGTCAAATATTAGGTTGTGGTGTTATTTCTGGGCAAACTATAAAAACAAGTTTAAGATTTTTATATTGGAATAATGTTTTGTGTTGGTTAGTCATAGGTTATTCTATTGGGACGCATTTGTGAAGTATAGATTTAGGTTACACATTGTTTATGACAATGGATCTACATCAATATTATTATATCTACATCATCATTAATTGGCTATGACATGAACTATTATGGATTGCAACTTCCTTGATTGTAAACACCATATTGTTTAGCTATTCCTTGCCTCTTCATCGTTGACTGAGTTTATACCACAATATCTAAAGAATAAGTTAAGCGTGAACTTTAAAAAAAAATAAAAATGTTTTTACCTTATAAAAGCTTCATGAAATAAGACAAAGAACTCTTTGAGTTAATTTTACAAAAATAATTTATACCTTCGGAGCCAGGGCCCCATTCCTCAAAGCGATTTTAGCCTAGTTTATTGTAAGTGCTAAAATATAACATTGGCTTATTACTGTGATAGCGCAGACAGTCATAAATCAATGATAAGAAAAAACTCCACAGGACATTATTTCTCAAATCAATTACAATCATATTGACACTAAAATCGCTTTGAAGAACGGGGTCCAGCACTTTAAGGGTTAACTTCACAAACTCTTCATGTCCCAGGAGTCTGGCTCCATGTTTACAGACTGAGCCAAGGTGTGCAGCATATCTGCATGAAACCTGAGCCGCAGTTATCTCACGTCGGCTCCTTCAGACTTATGTGTCTACCTGGCGGCAACACCTCAACAGATGTGAACACACACTCAGTTGCCATGGTTACATAGGTAGTCTCTCCCACAATCAAACAGCTTTCAAGAAAAAAGATTAAACATTTTAAAATTGTGATGCCATGATTACAAACTTGATATACACTTTAAAAAAGATGACTTTTGTTTTGGTTTTATAATATATCACGCACAAACCACTTTATGGAATATTTTTAACCAAACAAGCAATTTTATTTTTAATATTTTGTTACATGTTACTGCTGGAAAAAAAATTATGTTCAAGGATATTTTATGCATGGTCTTGAAACAGATATGATTGTCAACAAGTTAAATGATATTGAGCCTGCATGTAAGGTTTGTACAGGGATAAACTTCAGTCTGTGTCATGTTTTTACAGACCAGTCTTGAAGTCGCGTGGCAAGCAGTCTAGATGTAACCTGACCCCCATGTCTGTCCTATCAATCGCCCAGACCCTACAAAACAAAACCTAGCCTGTGTGATTATTTCCGTATGTCCCCCTCCAGTCTGGGACAGAGCTCGGTGACACTGGAAGCCGATGAACCAGAGCCGCAACTTCTCGATACTATCTAGGCTGATACTTTGTTACCCAATGACAGCGCGTTAAACCCCATATCCAGAAAGCTATAAGCCAGGCTCGTCAAAAAGCTGTTGATATTTTAGAGGTTTTGCTGGCGCAGATGGTTGGTTCCGAGTTGAAAATTGTGCATATTGTTTTTACATTCTCAGCAGCGTGAAGCTAGCAGTCTGTGAGTCAGAGAGGTATATATAGTGAGAAGGCTTGTAGTCCGGAGCTGTGTCTATACTGCCAGTAGATTGTCTGGGAGACACACGGACGGACAGACGGACGGACTGACGGACATGAAGTCTGTGTCTGCAGGAGTATCTTGCTCTCTCATCTCTGTGTACTTGACTCAGCCGTTTATGTAGGTTGACATTTGGACTCTGGGACCAGTGCTAATATTTCAGCTGGAAGTGTTTGAAAATGTGCAGTTTAGCATCTTAAGTTCTTTTCTTGCATATAGCATTTAAGCAACGAGTTCTGTTGACAAATGCCACATTGTTGTAAACTCTGCACTTTCCAAAGAAAAACAAGTTTTTCTTTGGAAAGTGCTCAGTTTACAACAATATGGCATTTGTCAACTAAACTCATTGACTATATATATATGTTTGGTTATTCTTAACTGAAGATCCGATGGTAAAGTTAAAATTCATTTATTGTTTGAAATTTCTCCATCTTAATGTTATTCCTTTTTCTTGCAGTGTTGGCGGATCCAAAGTTGGTGACCGCAAGTCTGGTTCCGTGGGTGGATCCCCACTTGAGTCGCCCCGCTCGTCCAAGCTTGTCAACCAGGGAAGCATCAGCTGCAGCAGAATCCAACGGCAACGATCCTTCAAGAGCTCCAACGATGACGTAATCAAACGCTCTCGGACACAGTCGGTGTCGTACGAACTGTCGCAGGACCTCCATGACAAGCAGGTGGAGATGCTCGAGCGTAAATACGGAGGATCCATCAGATGTCGTAGAGCCGCTCGGACCATCCAGAGAGCATTCCGACAGTATTGCATGACCAAGAACTTCCAGAAACTCAGACATTCTGTTGGCGAGCGAAGATTATCAAAACGTCTGTCTGAACTTGGACGAAGTAACACTATCTGGACCGACAGGTTCATCACCGACGGCAAGTTTGAAGCATCTGACAATAACTCGGAAAGTTCGTTCGGAAGTGATGTCAGAAAGATGGTTGCAGAATTTGAATCGGGACGCGACCGCGATCACAGACTCTATCATCAAATGTCATTCGACCAAGGAATTAAAATGGATTCCCAAAAGGCACGTTTCTCAAGGCGTGATCGCAAAAAACTGGAAAGATCCGTTGAGATAGACATGTCCGACATTCCAATGGAAAAGGAAAAGAAAGGTAAGCCAGGATCGAACCTGGTGGAAGAAACTAACAACAATCGGAATTCGTACCCGGAGATGAACGACAGTAGTGCCAGTGACTCCCCCCAACCAACACCTCTCGAAAGTGCTGTTGATCCTCATAGTCTAGACTTTGAGACTTTGCTGGAGAGCAAAGAAACGGATATTCTTACCGATAGTTTCCATAGTGACAGTATACATAGTGAAAGTAGTCAAGAGGCGAGTACTTTGACCTTGAGTCATCGTCCCTCCGCTTCGTCCCTTGGTTCAGACTTCAGTGTCAACACAACTGCTGATAGTGCACGAGGATCATCAGCCTCGTTTGACAGTTTCCGGAACTTGAACTCGGAGTCTTGTGAGAATGTGTCTCTGGCTAGTGACGTTCAGATTAAGGTAGACCTTGCTTCCCCGGAGGATACAAGACTTATCGAACAAAATCAAACCTCCACACCGAATGAGGGTGTGAAATATTACATGAACTCACAGGTGAAGCTTCGATCTCGAAAAGCTGGTGAGGAGAAGGTGAAACCAACGCCCCCTGTCCGTGCTCCGGATACGTCTCCGATCTGGAAACGGAAGGGAAACGGGACGGTGAACGGCACCACAGCGCCAGTAAATACAGTGAATGCGGTGAAAGCGGAGGCCAAGCGCATGAGCAACATCTCCGAGTCGAGTGAACCGGACAGTATCGACGGTCAGTGTTCGAGCTCGCCGAGCTCCGAGAATATCAGTACAGAGAACATTAGTATTTCTAGTGAGAACAGCATTAGTTATCAGCGGAGACTGCGGTTAAGTGTCACGCCCGACCAACAAACGATTCCACGGTCGAATGACAAACAGCGCAAGAGGGCATACCGTATTGGACTGAACCTATTCAACAAGTAAGTAACCTTTATTTTCAAACCCTTGAGCTTAACCCTTACCGTGCGGCATAGTTTTGTCTGTCTAGGCAGCTCACAAAAATATCCTAGGCTACTAGCCTGACCCGGATATTTCCGTGATCCGTACGGTAAGGGTTAACTCAAAGTATGTCAATACAGTGTCCAAATTTTGTCCTAACTGTGCTGATGAA
>JAULCD010235920.1:0-10397 GCA_032361085.1 Calliostoma canaliculatum
TGTGTGTGTGTGTGTGTGTGTGTTTGTGTGTGTGTGTGTGTGTATCTGATGTTTGTATGTGTGTGTGTGTGTGTGTGTGTGTGCGTGTCCGTGTGCGTGTGCGTGTGCGTGTGCGTGTGCGTGCGCGTGCTTGTGCTTGTGCTTGTGCTTGTGCTTGTGCTTGTGCTTGTGCTTGTGCTTGTGTGTGTGCTTGTGTGTGTGCTTGTGTGCTTGAATGGTAGATATGAGCTTATCAGTCATGAAACTGTGAAATGGGACCGGGTCAGATGCTGCCGTTTTCGGCACAGTCACGTTGACTTTTACTTGCATGAACACGAGGAAGTATAAACATGAGGTGTCCGAAAATATTTAGAGACGGGACAAAACGAGTACAGCTCATAATCTGTGTTGGCTCATCACGGGACAAGACAAGTACAGCTCATAATCTGTGTTGGTTAATCACGGGACAAGACAAGTACAGCTAATAATCTGTGTTGGCTCATCACGGGACAAGACAAGTACAGCTCATAATCTGTGCTGGTTCATCACGGGACAAGACGAGTACAGCTCATAATCTCTCTGCAACGTATACTCTGTGTGTTAGTTAATTGGAGGTAAGATAACAGAACTTATACTCTTCTCGCTATGGGGCTTTTCTTACAAATATAACGTTTAAAACACTTTTAGCATTGAATGGCGGTGGGTAAACATATCACCCTTGTGGACATTTCATCCTCGGACATTTTACCCCTAGACAAATGACCCCCAGGAATTTCATCTTCGCTATATTGCACCACAAAGAATTGTTCATACTGAATATAATGTTTCACCCTCAATGTATGAAATGGTCATCCAAATGTTTTACATTAAGTTTAGTGACTTTGTTTTGGTTTAAACATATTTTATTTCTCAAAGGAAAATTGGGAATGGCAAACAAGCCATTAATGGCTTATATAATTGCCTCTTTACAACATAGTAAAATAAATACATTAATTTACAAAATACTTTGGAACTATTACAAGTTATTTTCAATATTGTAACATATATTTCTGTATGTCATAAACATAGATTATACTATTTTTATGTTAATGTTCATGTAGCCAGTTTCAAAATCATACTAAAATATACCTTTTTTTTTATATCAAACAGTCAAATCTTTTAGTTTTTAAAATATAATTATGGATAGAACGAATAAGGTTCAAATTGCCCTGTGGTGTCTCATCTTCTATTCCATTAAAATACAATGAAGTTTATAGCAAGTTTATAGAAGTTCAGTGCAAAAGGGGTCATTGTTTCTAATATTGTTATAATTAGAACAAATATAGAAATGCATTGCGTCCTCATATGAGTGACCACAAGAACAGGCTGTATATCAGAAGTAAATCTTGAGAATATATCAGCATTTAGATCGCTGCAGCCGAGGCGACAGTGAATGATCTAGCAAAATCTATTTCCGTAATTCAAATCAAAGCTCGTATATTTTGTATTTCCAGTTTCAATTATTTTTTGTAATTCAGTGATGGTGCTTGAATTTTGTATATTATCATGTACATTATTTCAAAGTCTAATGGTATCAGAAAAGAAGGATCTGGAGTAAGAAGTGGTTGCACATCTGATTGTTTAGAAATGGTTTTGGTTTCTGAGGCTATGTTGACTTATATCTGACACGTTTTGAGGGAGGAGTTTGTAAAGATAGTCTGGTGCACGATGAGTAACCATGTTATAAAACAAAATTATTTTAAATTCTTTCCTTCTCTTAAATAAAGTTTTTAGTTCGTTTCCCGGTAATATTTTCATTATATGTCCCTCTTGTTGTTCCACAGATAGTACGTAAAGCATCTAAGTGTAGTTTTTCAAGAGAGATTGTCTGTTCAAAGATACAATTATCCCAAATATGACAACAGTAATCAAATAGTGGCAAAATGAAAGATTTGTACATTGTTTCTAATGTTTTTCTTGATAAACGGTATTTATAACTTCGAAGGTAATCAATTATTGGACTAACTCTTTTTGAAATATCATTAATCCTTACCGTGCGGCTCACTAGTAGCCTGACCCAGATAGGTCCGTGAGCCGCATGAACAGACAGGCAGTAATATAATGTGAGGCACTAATTGGGATAGGCAAAATCCTGAAATAAATTCCGGTCACGACACTCAAGATAACTTCTTCAGAACTATGCCACACGGTAAGGGTTAATGTATGAATGCCAGTAACACTTTTGTTGTAATGTAACAGTGTAAAGTGTTTAGGAGTTTGCACTTCTAAAATAACAATTTCATTCATAATCAGTGAAGGTCAAACACTTTACGCAAAAATTAAATATTTGTTGGTTTTGTCTGATTAAAATTTACTTGTCAGCCTTCTGCCCATTTTGATTTTTTTTAAAGATCAGAATTAAAAGTTATAGCTGTTGTGAGAGGGTAATTTATTATTAAGTTATGGAAGTATCATATGCGAAAAGTCTAATGTTATTTTCAATTCCATCTATAATATCGTTTATGTACACAAGAAATAAAAGTGGACCAAGAACATAGCCTTGAGGAACTCTGGCTGTAAGTCGTACAGTTGCTTTGTACAGCTTTGTATCAACATCTGTGCCAGCGAGACTCTGCTGTTTATGTATATCTTTAATGATTCACAAAATCCATGAAAAAAAAAGACTTAACTTTGAATGCCAGCTTATTTTTAGATAACTTGTACATTTTTTGCTAGGGGTGTAATTAATAATGACATGTCATGGCGGAAAACTCCAATATTTGCGATCCGCAAAGCATCTATGCGCATTGGGTTGGATTTCAAACGGCACTTCATATTGAGTTAATAGATAGACTTTGTATGGAGTAGTCGCTACAGTACGCTCCCATTGTGGGAACTTATATCTGTATGAATCTGCTATTTAAATATCCTGTCTGATATTTTTTATATTTATATTTTGTGATTAGTTGTTATCATCATCATGTAGCAAACAATGATAACACCTAACATTATATTAGACTTTTAATAAAAGTTATGTGCATGACGGGTGCTACTGGTGGGGCAGGGCATGCTCACTCTTCGCGAACACCAGATGCCATCACTGAATTTTAGTGGTTCATACACATAGCTTCTATATTTATATTGCCAGAATGTCCAATAGAATCTGTCTTCACAGATAACAATTTTGATTATTCTCTGGAGTTGATATTTTGAATTACTTAAAACTGAGCAACCAACTACTTATGTATTGTTAACAACATGTTAGAATTTGCTAGCAACATGTTAGAAGTTACTAACAGAATGTTAGAATTTACTAATAGAATGTTAGGTATTACTACAAACATATTAGATTACTAACACGATGTTAGATAGTATTAGCAGTATATTAGCAAAAACTAACCAGGTCCTACCTTTCTTGATGATTACATTCGGTTGTTACCAATGTATTAAACTTAAGAACAAAATTAAGAAATATAATAAGAAGATGGATGAGCTTCTTACACATATATCAAATGAAAAAAAACTACAGAAACAACTGAGGATGTTTCTACGCACAAAGAACGCCTAATCACCCTAGCTGCAGGTGGGCAAATCAAGCAGTGTCTTGGTCATGACTATTCTATAGAGCAGCTTGATAAGATGTCTAAGGCGGAGATTGAGAAGCTGAATGGTAGGTATGAAGCAAGACTTGGTGAAATGATGACTAAGACATTAGGGTTTGCAGCAATACAAGTATATACTGCACTCCTTTCAAGGTTTTTACCAATACCCTTTGAAAATCAAACCATACTAATTCTCGATCTAGCAGATCTGTTCGTATCACATGTACTAAATTATACCGCTTGCAATCTGTACCATAGATTCTGTATGTTCTTGGAACCAGTATCGGTGCACTATTATTGCTGTTAAATATTGTAAATATGAAACTCCCCGGTCGTATAAATGGCCACCAACAGAAAACAAAGATGATCCGTGATGGGAAAACAAAAACACCACCTCTTACACATAATGGTTACAAAGATGGAACCACAAAAATAGGTGGAACCAGTTGCGATCAAGCAAAAAATAATAATTTCTAAACGTGTTACAGCTGCTAAGAGAGTGCTAAGACTCGTAAAGCTAAACAATTTGCTGATTTACAAAAGATTGAAGAAGCATTTTATGATACAGAGACTGTACAACCTGTTATCACACAGCAGTATCATATGACCACCCCACAACTGTCTCACATGACTGCCCCAGAACAGTCAACCTGGAATTGGATGCCAGTTATGACTGTTGCTGCTGGTGGAAAAGGAATTGCTGCAGCTGTATATTTTGCTTATTTGATAAAGAAAGGACATACTGTTCCACAACCCCATTTAAAAGTCAACCAACAACCCCAATTACAGATTGATCCACATAGTATGTTATAACTATGTCTTCAACCACAATTACAGATGGAAAAATGCTCGACAATGCTACTTATTATTCAGCGGTTGGAACTGGTCTAGCTATTGGATATGCAAGAATAGATAAGATAATTGTTAAGGGTCCAGCACCTAAGTTGGACTTCTCTGCTTATGATACCAGAATGATGGTGCTGGATATTGGTCTAGTCATGGCCACTAACTATATTTTGGTTAAACAAGGAATTATCCTTGCCAACATATTGAAGTAAGAAAACAATAATATTATTTATTATAGCATCAGGTGCTGTTATGATGGTTGGTGGTGCAATTGTTAATGCTTTAGTCTTTACTGGGTCTAGCTGTTTATTTAGCACTTTAGGTAATAAGAACACTCATGAAGAGCAAGAACCTACTGTATACCTAGAGTTAACAATGATTGAAACAAAAGTGCAAGTGGGTGTTGATGGGTAAGCCAGTAACTTGTAATAAAAACTGTTAGAGTGAGTATTGTGGGATACAAGCGATTGCTATCAGGCGTGGTAGTATTAATTAAACATGCTCAGTGTGTGGGATTGGTGTTAAAGGTAAGTATTGTTTGTGTAAGTCTCATCGTGCGGATAGGGAGAGAAAGAAGCCTCATACTAAGAAAAATGTGGCATTTATTAGTGCGTTTAGGAGATTAATACAGATTAGTATTTTTTAGAGTTTTCATTTTTAGAAATAACTTTCATATAGTTATAAAACTATGCCTACTGTCAGAAAACTAAAAATATTGATGAGAGAAAATGGGTTGAGAGGATATTCCAGGCTGAGCAAAACTGAATTACTACACTTAATCAATGATAGATTGGTTATTAAGAAACCAACCATCAAAGATCACAAAGCTCAGGCTAGAAACAGTGGGTTACAAGGATATTCTAGATTGAGGAAAGCTGAGTTGATTGCTTTACTTAAAGCTACTACTAAAACCAGAAGTTCATAATATTACTGAACCAGAAGTAAAAACTGGTAAACTTGAATATTTAAGATTCATGCCTTTGAATCACGCTGTTAGTAGGTATCTTAGAGGATGGAGAATGGATGTGGATGTTGATGCTAAAGACTTATCCGCATTTTTAAATGATGTTAAACCAGTGATAATGATTAAAGTTAATGAACAGCTTGATGATTTAGATAGTATAAAGTATCAGATAACAACTCAAGTGAAATTAAGTAAAGATAACTCAAATAAAAGTATAGAATATACTGATCCATTTTTAGAAGTAAACATGGGGTTATCAATGAATTAAAAGTAAATCAAACCAGACAATGCAGGAAACGTTAGAGCGATTTACCCACAAGGCTTCTGGTTGGGTAGTAGATAGTATTGAAACCTTATGGTTAGATACAGCAAGTTGTGTACCCTTTAAAGATGGATCATAAATAGATTTACTAACATACAACAAGAACAAATTGCAATAATCAATGTTAGGAATTAGGATGACGATTGTTTGAGATGGGCACTAAGATCTGCACACAAATTATGTACTTGACTTTAATGGTATAGATACACCCACACCAATTTTCCAAATTGTGAAGGTTGAAAAACAAAACAACTTAGCTATCAATGTATTTGGTAATTCTATGGGAACAAAGGGAGCCATTGTACATAGAATTAGTGATGCTCAGGAAAATATTCTGCGAATCAATATATTTCTAATTGGGGATGAAGATAGGTATCATTATACATGGATAAAGAGTTTTAACAGGTTAATGTAGACCAGTCGTCTCATAAAGAGAAAAAGCATTTTTGTGAAAGATGCTTACATGGGTATTCTAAAGAAGATTTACTGCAGTCACATAAGGAAGACTGTAACGGTGTTGGCCAAACTGCTATTAGGATTGACATGCCCTAAGAAGAAAATAACAAGCTTTCCTTTAAGAACTTTCAAAAATAAAATGCAGGTGCCTTTTGTTATATATGCTGATTTTTAATCTATTAACCAAAAGGTTGACAATGTGGCCCAAGGTCCTGATAAAATCTATACATTTGCAACTCAAAAACATGAAGCTTGTGGATATAGATAGATTGTAGTTATTTGTTGTGGTGAATCTGATTCACCTGTAATTTACAAAGGTGTAAATGTGACAGAAAAATTCTTAGCGTCACTTCAAAATAGTTAGTAAATATTAAACATTTATTCATGACTCAAGAAAAAAGAAGAGATTACAAGAAAGCTGATACATTTTGGGTATGTACTAAACCCTTAAAAGGCCAATTGTTGAAGGGAGGTCAAATTGATAGGACTGCACGTGATCACTGTCATGTTACAGGTAAGTATCGCGGAGCAGCTCACAGTTCATGTAACCTGAACAGTTCATGTAAGACTTAAAATTAAGCCGGATGAAATCAATATACCTGTTGTGTTTCATAATGTTAGAGGTTATGACTCACATATTATAATGCAAGCTATTTCTAAAGTTGAAAGACAAATCAACTGTATACCTGATAACATGGAGTGATACATATTTTTCTCAATAGGTAATTTGAGATGTAGCGACAGTGTACAGTTTCTCTTATCGTCTCTTGACAGTTTAGTTAGCGCAAATAAACACTAACACTTCAAAATCACGAATAAATACAGTGATGAGTTTATTAGATCATTACTGTTGAAAATGGATGTGTTTCCTTATGATTATATGAATAAATGGTCAAGGTTTGAGGAAACAAGTCTACCACTAATTGAATCATTTTATAACAACTTAAGTGATTAATCTATATCAGACACTGGTTATAATCATGCCAACAATGTGTATGATAAGTTTGGTTGTAGGAATTTTGGAGATTACCGTGATCTTTATCTGAGAACTAATGTACTATTGCTTGCTGATGTGTTGGAAATATTTAGAAAGACGTGTATAAATCAGTATGGTTTAGATCCAGCACATAATTACTCTTGCCCTGGACTTTCGTGGAATGCTTTGGTTAAATTACTAATGTAACACTAGAACTATTAACTGACTATGCTATGCACTTGTTTATTGAGAAAAAATTAAGGGGTGATATTTAACTGTCCTCTGAGAGATATGCTAAAGCAAATAATAAGTTGGTGAAGGGTTATGACTCAAGTATCGTTTCTTAAACAACTTTTTTCGTGATGTGTTTAAAATTAAAGAAACAACAGATTCTGTTGGGTACAGGGTATTCATGACCATATACCAAACTGACATCTGACACACTATTCCCGATTTCGAGGAATTTGTCAATTCCTCGGTCTCATTTGGTGTCAAACGGACTAGTGTTGGCTATGAGCACGTTGACATTTGTTCAGACTTTGGGAGGCAAAATTAACAACCAATTAATAAAGCGAAGACAATATTATTGGTATATTGTCCTTCGATGTTAAATCAGATTCTCAGAACAACATAATCCTGGATTAATAGTAAAAACTGGCTCACTCCATGCGCGGCCTTTGGCGTTTTACAGTTTGTACATAAGTAAAATGGGTGTTTGAAAAATGAGCTTTAGAAAAATTTAAATTTACAAACACAACATCAGGCCATCACAATTACGTTTTTGAAAATTAATTTGTAATCTTTTTAGATGAAATATAGTTAAAGTATTATTTAATCGGTAACAAAATGATATGTGTTTTCGTCATATAACGTGTAATTGTCGTGAATCAAGTAGTGTATAGTTTTGGTCGCCTGCATTCTGGCCCCCGTTTCTCAAAACGATCGTAGTGTTAAGATAATCGTAAATAATTTTTTGAAACAATGTCCTGTTGAGTTGTTTTTTTTATCGTAGGCTTACGAATGGCACCGGTTCCGAAGCGATTTCTACGCTACGACAGTCGTACGCCAATGTTATATTTTTGCACTACGATCAACTTAGCCTAAGATCGCTTTGAGGATCGGGCCCTGGTTCGTGAGGTTTAGTTTAAAAATGCCAAAAAAAACAACAGTCTGGTGGCGTTTCTCATTTCAAGTAGACAAAACACTGGGCCTTGTTTCACAAAGACGTCATAAATTTACGACGTCATAAGCTATGTCACTATGTTAATGAATTTGGTCTACAAATGCCAAAAATCGTTGTAAAGTGTGCACTTTTCAAAGAAAAACTTTTTATTTTTGAAAAATGGACGACAGGAAACGAATTTTTAATAAAAATAAATAAATTCCGACCTACCCTACCTAAATTTCGAAGAAATGTAATCGGAATCACAACATTTATTTTGTTTGGCTTCAGTGACTACCAAATATATCACGATATAATGTTTGTGAAAGAAAACCATTTAAACAAATTATCAAACGATACGAATTTTTTAATAGGATTAATAAACCAAAAATGGAGAGTAAGGTATAGGTATATTAACCAAGGCTAGACATTTTGAGTTAACCCTTAAAGTGCCGAACTTATTTTTGTAGGACTTAACACTGCGTCTATATTGTGGTGCTGAAAACCTATCCTGTGCTCAAACACGAGCTCTTTTCAACAAATTATCACAGGATAGGTTTTCAACAGCCAGTTTAGACTTGAAACATTGAAACATTGAAACGGACAAACGTTGAGCCTGGCACTCCAAGGGTTAAATAATCTGATTAAAAGTTGAGGGAAGCGCAGCGGAGCAAAAGGACTGATGTTAATCAGATTACAGGTTAAAGTAAAGTGAAAATAAAAGCACGTGAACTCGCTAAAGACAACAACGAACAAAACTACTAAATAAGAATGATTAAAGTAAATTTTCTGACTGAAGCCAGTAACATACAATACTATTAGATAAGAAATGTGAGCAGTTTAGCGTTCTTTTTATACACTTACCTGCTGCGTCTAGTCCAAGCAAAAGAATCCTGGCGGGATCCGAATAGAAGTCGCTGTAGATGGACATTAATTTAGACAAAAATAAACCCATGGCTGTCTGGTTTCTTCACGGTAAGTGTCTCACTTGTAAATACACAAAATTGTACTAAAATATCAACGATCTTTAAAAACCCGTAGAAACAATCCTTTCTTGGCTGAATACGTTTGAAAGAAATCTCTTTGGAGTTTATAAATAAACAGGTGAGCGTTACTATCTTGTGTACTGTGCGAGATTTAAGCTAGTAATGTCGGCTCTATATTTCTCGTCTAGTTATATAGCCTACGTTATTCGGGATATAATCAGTGTTGCAATATCGTAAACCACGTCACAGAAACTGACAGTTCGTGGCCACGTGGAGTTCTATAAATAGCAGCCAACCTGGTTATCGATGACTGGACCTGTACAGGCTGAAGAAAATGACATCACGGGTTGTTGTCACAACAAAGTAGTCACGTGATGTCGAAACTTCCTTGACCATAACGAGAAAACATTGTCAACAGACGATATACTTAGTATATATTAACCCCTAAAGTGCCGATTTGATTTTTAGTAGGATCCAAAACTGTGACTATACTTTGTGCTGTTGAAAACCTATCCTGTGATAATCTGTTTAAAAGAGCTCCAACATGAGCTCTTTTGAACAGATTACCACAGATTATGTTTTCAACATATTTTATATCGAGTGAGTGAGTGAAATAGAGTTTTACATCGCTTTCAGCAATATTTCAGCTATATCACCATGCGGTGTACAAGAGGCACACCGAGGGAGTAGCAGATGAAAAAAAGAGAGACTGACAGGAAGAAAAGCTATGTGTACAGCTCCCCGGACGCTCTATCGAAATATTCACATTGAAACGGACGAATGTTGAGCTTGGTACTCTAAGGATCAACGCTCAGAGTGCTGAATTGAGTTTAGTGGGACTACTTTGTGCTGTTGAAAACCAATACTTTGATAATTTGTTGAAAGAGCTCTTTTAGGAAACGAATACCTTGATAATTTGTTTTAAAAATCTCCAGAGCAAATTATCACAGATTAGGATTTTAACGTCCTATTTATTTTGGAATCTGGACATTGAAACAGATGAATGTTGAGCTTAGCACTGTTGGGGTTAACCCTTAGAGTGCTGATCAATTAGGAGATACACCTACTGTGTTGGAAAATCAGAGGCAGTATAACGTAATTATACTAGCTCTAAATTTCATTTAA
>JAULCD010236031.1:0-10396 GCA_032361085.1 Calliostoma canaliculatum
CAGAAACTGGAGCCAGGGCGATAAAAAAGGACATAAAAAAGCAGTTAAACGTATTTGGGCGTTAGAAAGTAAAATTGGGCGTAAGAATTCGGATCTTGGGCGAGTGAGCGTGATTTTGGTATCGAAGGCTTGATTCTTACGCCAAATGCATGAGAGTTGACAGGCATGTAGTCCAGTGACATGATTTACGATGGTTTTGAGACAGGACACAGAATACAATACGAAAGCTCTTTACATTAGCACTACTTTAGGGACCTGTCATTTTTTTACAGGAATGGGGGTCACATCTTTGGGAAGGGTCAATGGAAAAAATGCTAATTTTAAGGCATGGCAATTACAATACGTGACAAGCATACGGGGAGGGTCAGATGTTTTAATACACCACATTACCAACTCCGCCCCTCCGGAATAAATAACCGATCCCTTACGCCAACGCTACTTTACATCAGCGCTACTTACGCTGAATTCATAGCTAATCATAGCTATTCCTGCCGCTGCTCCTTGCCCCGCCAGACCAACGAAGTGCTCGCTGCCGATGTTGGTGGAGAAGACGGACGCTCCTACCTGTACAACATAAAATAAAGTGCAGGGTGCTGTTTCACAAAACCGTCGAAAATTTGCGACGTCGTAAACCATGTTACTTGGGTTAACAAATAGCTATAGTCGCTATTAACTGTGCACACTTGCCCAAGAAAAAAAACTTAAAGGCAAAACAAGCTTTTATTTTAAAAGTGCACAATTTAGACTAGGTAGAATTTGTAAGCCAATCCATCAGTCCAGTGACATGGTTTACGACGGATTTGTGAAACACCCCCGTCCATAGTTTGTAGCTTTATGTTTGTTGAGGACAAACGTAAAACATATAAGGAGAGGTGCTGTTTTAATCTAAATTTAAGAATAGGTCTCTTCAGATGTTGCAAGTGATTAAACAATTGGGTTTAACTTCTTTCTTTTTTAAAAAAGAGACGTCATTATTACCCTTTATCTGTGATACTGAATTGACTTAAACAAAGCACCAAGTTAAGACACTCAAATCGACTTCTGGTGTCATGAGCGCTGGTTGTGGTGGCGATCTGGTTCCGAAAGTTACGCTGGGTCAAGGCCGTCGGTTATACGGCCTTGACCCAGCGTAACCTCAGGGACCAGATCAATCTCATTACAACCAGACCTTCAGTGGGTGACTCTCGGATCCTACATGCAGAGTGGAGAATGCAACGGAGCTGTAGGATTGGTTTTAATGACATTGGGACGAGATCGGTTGCGGTGGTTGTATCAGGTATGATTATCCCCCTTTAGGGACCAAAGCGAGACTAACCGGAAACCAGCTCATGCTTCTTCCGGCCAGGTAGTAACTCTGCACTGTAGCCAAGTTTCTTCGACATGCTGCCTGAAAACAGTAGAATACATCAAGGCACAGCACATTGCCTAACTGGAGAAAAACGCCTTATCTATTTAATTGATTTATTAATATTTTTATTTTATTTTAGGAAATAAATATTTTCTACCTGCCATTTAAAATAATGCTAAGATCAAACGTGGAAACTCGTTAAACAGTATTTTCACAATTTTAACTATTCGATGATGGAAAAAGGTACCAACAGGGATCTAAAGCTCTTCAATGTTTATTTCATTAAACAAGCACATTGTTCTTATTCCATGTAAATAATCTTAATTTGTTCACAAAACAAAAAAGGTTGTTGTTACGGGGTGTAATATGGCTCAATTATACCCCCATAAACAAAAAAAATGAATATACAAGAATATCAAGTAATAGCACAATTTTATTCTGATCCAAGGTAATAATAGACAATAACAATGGATTCTGTCACAAAGATAAATAATAGATTCTGATACAATGACAACCTTCTAAAACTCCAACGGAATTTTGCTAAGTCGCTAAATTATGAGAGTAATAAAGGCTTTAGCAGCGACTTGGCTAAGCAAAACTTATTTATCAACAACGAGCTGCGCTCATAAACACCTTGATTAGCAACTAGGCGTGATAAACACTCAGCGAAAAAATTAAGCACAGCACCACTAAGTAAGGCGATGTACGGGAACTGTGAATACACACAGATTAAAATAACAATCAATCAGGGTAAGTAATTAGCGACCAGTGGCCGTTAATTGGGCGATAGAATCTATCAAACTCTCATTAAGAGTACTGGACAATATACATTTATCTACAGCTGTCAGGCTTTAGACAGCTATGAGTAGATAAATGGAAAATACACTTGTGAATTATTGTCAAGTGATTAAATTTGAAATCCACCTATCTTATAGGGACACAAGGTACAACTTCACGTATATATGATGGTTACAGCATTAATATACAATCAAAAAGATCTTAGCTTTAAAATACAATAAAGACGTTAATACTTGGGAAGCAATGTAATCGGAGGTTAAATCAGAAATACATACATAAATAAATTCATAATAATACAGAATGCTGGAGCGGGACACATGTCTCCATCACAGCACATAATGTTAAACCCTTTGACACTTAAAGGGTTAAAGCACTGTACAAACATCAAAGAATCGACCCCCTTAATTGGATGGGGGGAGGGCGATTTCAGCCCACACCTGGCGAAGTAGTGGAGCGTGAATAGAAACAGTTGCCCTAGTATTCCGGTTCAGTGAACAACACATGTTATGTAACACCGCCGGCTGTCCCCATCAAACGTTATCTCTACAGGTGACTTGGGGAAAAGCAAGCCACCGTGACAACATACGTGTTTACAATATAACCACATACGGGTTTACCAAATTACCACATACGTGTTTACAATATTACCACACAGGTGTTTACAATATTACCACATACGCGTTTACAATATTACCACATATGCGTTTACAATTTTACCACATACGTGTTTACACAGTATTACCACACAGGTGTTTACAATATTACCACGTACGTGTTTACAATATTACCACAACGTTTTTAAGCCTTTAAGCACAAATTGCCCTCTATAGGTGGTCACGAGTCTTCTTTTTTAAAATAAAGCGAAAGAGTTGAGGGCGAATACATTCTAAAATGTTCGATAAAGGCCTTGACATCATATGCTAATGGTTAATTCCAGGTTTAATATATTGGCGTTTCACCTTTTAAGTGCCAAATTAGGATAAATAAACTTAGAACTGTGACCACCTTATGCTGTTGGAAACCTGCCCTGCAGTAATTTGTTTAGAATAGTTTCGGTGCAAGCCCCCCAGGGAAAGAAAATGCCACAGGAAAGGTTTTGAATAGCCTATTTCCATTAAAGAACATTTAGTTAAACGCAGGGCATACCAATAGTGTGTTCATAGAACATACATGTACACTGATCGAAACTGTTCTCAACAAAGTCGCCGTGTCACGGTCTGTTGCATTACATTTTTACAATGGCCAATATTGAGCGGCTACATCTGGGCTCATATATATATCTGGCGTTGACGTAGTCAACTACATCGTTGTTAACACAGTTGAGGTAAGTCAGTCTATCAGTGAGAGGGCCATGTCTCCACACATCTCGATACACAAAGACGTGAGTAGATATGAATATCACTTATTTTTGTGCTGCCCAGTACTATGTAAATTAGGAGCAAAGTTATTTCCTAAATACGTCTTAAACAATCATTTAACTTTAAATTGTATATGTTTTATGTCTAGTACGCACCAACCTTTACAAACAAAATAAGCAATAATGATCCAACCTAGGCTAATATACACCGCACAAAAACTTAGTATCAGCAGTATTTAGTAACCCATATTTTTTTAAATGATTATAGTAGGATTTATCCTGAGTTATTTAGTTGAAAAGAGTTGTATCAGGAGCTTTTTATTAAACAAATCACCACAGGATAGGCTTTCAACGACAAGTTTAGGTTAACATGTGAACACTACAATGAGACAATGTTTCACTTAGCACAAAAAGGGTGAGTAACTATTATTTACATGCATACAAATATGAGTTTATTTCCGTAAAATGGTTGTATAGTTGTATTACATATCTTCCATCGAGTCTTTGTGTGGCTATTAGGCTATGAATCGATTCGCGTCCCCTGCCGTGAGTTAGATGTAATGATTGTGTTCTAACAAACAGCCTACTTGTCAATGTGTGGCTCAACATATGTTACAGGTTATGAACTAGTGTCAAGATGACTGCATTACACAACGAAACAGGTGAGTAGCGACACGTGGATAGACAGGGAATACTTCATCAGTAACAGTTTCTATACAACTGGCAGATACACAGACACATCACCTGGACCCCGTTCCTCAAAACGATCTTAGGCTAAGTTAAACGTAAGTGGCTTGCGACTGTTGCAGCGCATAGATCGCTTTAGAATCGGTGCCATTCGGCACCGGTTCCAAATCGATCTCTGCGTTACGACAGTCGGAAGCCTACCATAAGAAACAACTCCACGGGATACCGTTTAAAGATATTCCCTTACGATCAATTAACCTAAGATCGCTTTGAGGAACGGAGGCCTGGCAGATACACAGACACATCCTCTGGTTAACAGTCACCATGAAGCGTCTCCCAGTATGCCATGTGTTAAGTGTAACTAATGGAGTCATTGCAGAAAAGGTATTCTCCATACCAGGACAAACCAAAGGATCCGCGAAGTACGATCAGTCGATAGCACGCACACCTAGTACACCGACTTGAAAAATGGAGAATTTTAAAAACGCGCTGTCATTATGCCCCTGTTGATAAAAGAATGACACCAAAAATTTAAAAAAAAGATAAAAAAAAAGACTATAAATTAATCATAATGGTAATCGTACAACACTTAAAACCCCACAAAGAATTATTCGTTAATAGTGTTCTAATAGTAGTCTAAAAGAGAGAGTGAGAAATGTACGCCGGCATATTACGGCCACAGTAGAAAAAAAAGAAGTCTTAATTAAGAGAAAAGTATCTCTTAATTAAGAGATACTATCTCTTATTAAGATATAGTTTTACTATCTCTTAATTAAGAGATACTATGTTAGCCAGTCATTTTGGACCTTACTAGTGTGTTTGACATTAATAAAATATATACTGTGTTGTATGTCTATTGTAACGACCCCTGCAGCCATACTTAGTTCACCTTGTTTTACGATGATTTTAGCGAACTTTAGTTTGCTACAATTAAACCCTTAATTAGTGCTTAAATTTGGTCTTGTGTTGTCATATAAACAGTTTCAAGTGCTTTTCTAAGCACAATTTTTATGATGTGGAAGATCAAGTTTTACTTAGTGAAAAACGTGGGTGGTGCAATATTTATGACGAGGTGTATAGGTCATCCATATCCAGGCATTATAATCCAAATGAATGTATTCGAATATGTTTACCATATAAAGAAAATTATCTCTTAATTGAGAGATACTTTTCTCATGCCTCATCAATGAAGTTTACAAAAATTATTTTAGGTCAAACCAAGCGAAACGTAATGCAAATACGTATAGAATAACGACCAAAACCACAGATACTCAAAGTTAAACACGGCCTGTCACATAATGGACGCACAGCAAGTGACCCTAGTTTAACATGTCAACAGGAAACCTATGGAGGTCTGTTTATAACAGGAAACCTAGGGAGGTCTGTTTACAACAGGAAATTTAGGAAGGTATGCTTATAACTTGTCAATTTGTGACTATTGAAATTACCAATTTAAATAAAAGTGACCCAAAAACTTTTGTTTTTGAGTATACATAGATGTATCATATGCAACGCTAGAACAGTTTAGATTCACACTGTAACAATTACATCCCTAATCTTGAATGATTATTTCATGCAAAACGTTGTTAAAACTGACTTTTACGAGCACAATACATCAGCAAAGGTATGTAACTAATATTGTTTTCTACAAATACAGATACAGAAGGTAATACATTTGAAAGACTACGTATGGAAGGAGTGTTCATTCCCAGAGAGTCACGAGACTCCAGTGGACAAGAAACGCGCTGCCCAAGAGACTTATGGAAGAGCGGAGTGACACAAGACCTAATGAAGAGCGGTGTTGTTCTGTGGATTGTGGCGGTGTGTGTGATGACTGTGACCGTGTTTCTCCTGCTCTGTGACCTGCTCTTGTCTCTCCACTACTCTCTGGGCGTCATCACTTCCACGTTTAGCACGTGCAGCCCACAGTGTCACAACTTTACAGCCCCTGTCATGTTTAAGTCGTTCAGAATTGTGGGCAGGTTTGTGTGGACCAGTGTAACTACATATGCTGTTGGTTAGTTACTACTTAAACAACCTGTCGAGTTTCTTCAACAGGAAAAACCACTAGTCGCAACTACTGCATCCCAAGTCATTGCTTAACTGTTAGAATGTCAAAATACGTTTAGGACTTAAAACCGGCTACCTTGTCCTGTTGATAATTTGTTTTAAAAAGCAGATTTAAACCTTAGCTTCTATTGTTAATTGGTATTTTTTTTATTGTAATAACAGACAACACATATTTCAAATATCTATTTACATATAAACTAATGTCCAAAAGAAACGATACCACGTGTTTCAAAGATCACTGAGTTAAAACAAAACAACATAGACATTTCAAATTGTTAACTTTCATTACATAAACCATTTAACACCATATGTACAAACAATCATTGCAATCAAACATTTACAATCATCAACAGTACCGGGTATGTCCACCATCAACTGTAATGTATGCCATGACACGCCTCCGTGCTGGTGACGTCAAACGTCGAATGACGTTAGAGGTGATTCGCTGCCAGTCATCCTGGAGACAATTTTTCAATTGTTGAATGTTAGCTAGGGGCGCAGGGCGGTTTTTTATTCTCCAATTGAGGTGATTCCATAAGTGCTCAATGGGATTAATATCCGATGAACATGCTGGCTATGACAAAACCTGTATGTTGGCGTTAGCAAGCAAGTTCTGGATCGATCTTGCCGTATGAGGCCTGGCATTATCGTGGTGGAACACGATTCCCCCTGGCTGCTGTTGGTTAAATGACTGCACGACTGATCGTAAAACCTCATCCCGGTAACACTGTGCATTCAGGTTCTCCCGAATAACGACGAGCCTCGTTTTTACATCACCGCAGATCCCTCCCTACACCATTGTACATTTACCTCCAAAAGCATGGACTTGCTGGGTGCAGTTCGGCGCCAAATTGTTACTCTTCGTTATACTCGCTGCCGACCATCGTTCGTGTAAAGGCAAAACCGGCTTTCGTCCGAAAACAAGACACGTGCCCAGTGTCGACGTTGCCACCACCGAACACGCCTGACCCGTATCAATCGGTTGACTCTGTTTTGACGTGTCAGGTAGACTCCGCGGTAGGGGCGACGTGCACGGATACCATGCGCCTGCAGTCTCTTGTGGACAGTTTGTTGACTGATCCGGTGTCCCAGTCCAGTCGCCGCCGTTACCGTCACAGGAACGGATCAGTTACGTAGGTGAAGTAACCGAATGTGGTTGTCTTCAATAGGCGTGGTCACCTGGGGTCTCCCACTTCTCGGCCTGTCTGTTGTTCGACCTGTTTGACGCAACCGTCACATTAACCTGGTAACGGTTATGCGCGCGCATCTAAACGTTCTTGTTACAGCGTGTGATGCTCCCTGCCGGACCATTCCAACGGCTCTTTCTCTCTCGATCACTGTCAGACGTGGCATTTGTTTTGTGTGCTTTTTACTACTGTGGGCACAACGTGCGGACCAGTGGTTTTATAAGTTCATCTGCACGTGCATTTCGTGTAACACGACTTAACGTCCTTTTGAGTATTCGTGCGATTTCTTCTTAAGTGAATAAATGTTACCGTTTTTTTCCGATCGAATACGTTTGGTTAGGAACGTGGGATACACATAAATATGTTTTTTTTATCCAAAAAGTATAATTAATTGAAAAATATTGAAAAAAATTGATTTCGTTTTTTTTTACATGAGTTTATATATATCAGAAGACAATCAGGTGAGATTATTTATTTATCTCGGTTTAGTCAATTGGAGGCCTCCATCCAGTTATACATATATTTGTAACATTAACTGATATATTTTTACAGAAAAGTATATATGAATGATCCATCACGGTTGTATTTCTTTTGTTTCTCTGTCAGGAAGTAGTCAATTTCTAACCATTTAACGAAACAATTGTTTAAAATGGTAGCGTATAACTAGCCGGGAACTGATGACAGAAAGATTGTGCGGTTACCTCGAGTTAACAGACAGGTGGGTCAGTGTTCTTACTTATATAGACTTTAAAGTGAACATTTAGCACGGCAATTATGGTGTCAGACAAGATATATAAGCTTAAGACATTTTTAGTTAAATTTATGTGGAAGGATTCAAATCTTGCCCTCTGTTGATCCAGCTCATGGTCAGGCTCATGGGTACTCCAGGGCACCACCCTTCACATACCTGTTGTCTTTGTTAATATGAATAGTTGATTCCTGTTGAGACGAGTTAGGATAAGTCTTATTTTATTACATTGACAAATTTAATTCTTTGAGTGCCAAGCTCTACATTTGTCAATTTCAACCTATTCGTTGGAGCACTTTTAACAAATTATCACATGATAGGTTTTTTAAAAACACAAGGTGGTCACACTTTTAACAAATTATCACATGATAGGTTTTTTAAAAAACACAAGGTGGTCACACTTGTAAGTAGCACTCTAAAGGTTAACAACATTTAAGGTCGTAAGCATGACGTTAATGAAGAAAATTTTCATTTTTAACTTTGTTGATCAACCAATTAAACTATTAAACTGTCAGAAATATGACGAGTCGCTACTTCCTGACAGTCAACATCGAATAACTTACGAATAAGGCATAGTGGTGACATGGCGAGATAGGTAGGGAATCAGCGCTCCATAATTCGCAAACAGAATGAAAAACATGGAGAATTGACTTTACAATCGTAAAACTACTGACAATGTTTAAATGTGATCGAGTTAGCATTTTAGGGGTCAATAATAATAATTGGTCTGTCAAGAGTTAATGACATTAAATAACACCGCTCATTTGAGTCGACATTGTCCCCCAGAGACCCTGAATTACGTAAAACCTGAGTGAAGATTGGTCTGCAAGTCATTGGACCGTGACAAATTGTTACTGTGATGATCGGACGGTTCAGTTGTGTTACTCTGTGAGAGGCAACACCGGCTTTGGCAGCATCATTTTTCATAACAAAATGTATAAACTAGGATTGTGTATTGCAATATGTCACGAAAGAAACAAAAACTTGGTTTTGTTTACAGTGTAATATTTTCATATTTTTATGTCCAAATTCCATACTAAATTGGCTGTTAAAAACATATCCTGTAATAATTTGTTTAAAAGAGCTCCGATAATCAAATTATCACAGGATAGGTTTTAAACAGCACAAGGTAGTTACAGTTTTCAGCCCAACTAAAACTAATTCAGCATTGTATGGGTTAATGTATGACTTTCAATTTATAAAAAAATAAAATACAAGATATTTGTTTAAAAACTATGATCATCAGTATACCGGTACATCACAAACGTACCGCGATACGTACCTGTTTCAGTTGGTAAATTGCGGTTAGCGGTATGCCGGTAATACCGCGCAGCACTAGTGTTGACAAACTATTACTATAATAAGCTAACCATAAACCAACACTAAAACGTACCCACTTTATCGTTCATGTATTACGTTTAAACTGTAAACAATTTTTTTTATTTGTAACTTTAAAACTTTAATTTACCATCACAACAAAATAATAACACAATGTGTAATAAATGTATCACAAATCGTAGATTACACTATCATGTTTTTAAAAAATACTCGATTTTAGACAAGCAGCCGTCTAAAGACACTTTTTGTTACTGCTTTTAAGTTAATCTAGATCATCCAACGCATATAAACTTATTCAAACACTGCACTTCTAAACGACAAAGCTACGATTAAACCATCACCAAGCACACAAACATGCATATAAAACAAATTTGGGGAGGTCGACATCAACTGTTTTACAGGGCTGTGAGGATAGGATGCAAGGCTTGCATCACCCTTGGTTCGTCAGTACCAGCCGAGACTCACAGATTTCACAGGGCCATACTAGGTGTTCCCCTGCTGTAAAACTTTGCCGCCGCTATGTAACTGAAAAATTGTTTAAAAATGCGTTAAACCCAAACTCACTAACACATAAATCGTTCAAATAATGGTATTAAAGGTTCAGTGGTTTGTATACACTAGGATGGGGACATGTGATATTGATGGTACTGAGAGCCTGGTATTAAAGGTTCAGTGGTGCGTATACACTAGGATGGGGACATGTGATATTGATGGTACTGAGAGCCTGGTATTAAAGGTTCAGTGGTTTGTATACACTAGGATGGGGACATGTGATATTGATGGTACTGTAACCTTGCTGTATCGTAAGGTTATGAAAGACAGACAAAGTCCCGTGGATGCAAATAGAGTCGTTTATTTCTTGA